>JAUZND010029004.1:7024-23340 GCA_034780555.1 Coelogynopora nodosa
AGTATAGTGTGGCCAGGACGACTGACAATCTTGTCCAGTATAGTGTGGCCAGGACGACTGACAATCTTGTCCAGTATTCTGTGTCTTCCGCATTCGACGTAGGACTACTTTTGTCCATAAGGTGTTGGTCATTAATACTGTATTTATGATTTGCTTTGAGGGTTTCTTCGTGTGACTGTTCGATGGACTTTGTCCCTAATTTAATAAATCGTCGATGCTAGATCATCTTATTGTGTTGACATCATTCTTATTGTTTATGAAAACAGCAAAAAACGGCAGTATAACTCATATTTTACACGATGTTTAATGAGATGTTTTCAAAACCTATAATATGGTTTATTATAATGATAGTTTAGTACTGTCTTTGTAAATGGAGCCAACTTTTTAGAAATATTTTCGAACTTTATAAATAGGCAAGTTGTTAATTTCAGGAATAACTGATATTGTCATTATATTTTCTAGGCCACCTGCCATAGCATAAAATAAAAAAACATTTGTTATGAAAACACCGTTGGATGAGAGAATTCGACGAGAGAAAAGACGTCTTACAAAGTCAAACAAAATATGAGTTCGCTCTTTTTTTCGATATAAATAAGTAAGTTATTCTCAGTGTTTAGGCATGATAAGGAATTTAAAAAATAGACACATTTATTCTATAAACATAACATTGCATTGGTAAACATCGATTTGTTACACTGTACGATAAATATAAGTGGATTTGTTACAGATTAAAAACAGCCGATAACTGACGTTCAATAAAATGTGATATTTAATTATTAATTCTGATCTTCTATTCACCGCATTCACCCCGGGTTATACAGAATTAAAAAATAGACGAGTTTATTGATTGAAAAAAAAACTTTACATTTTTGTGTTTCAAAAACGATGCAACCTGTAAATGTTGTTTATCATTTTTCGTTATCATTTTCTTACAACAAATATATTGTTATAAAAAGAGTTATGTCATTGTTTTGTAACCATGAACGAACTAAAACACATAACGTTTTATAATAAAAAAGTATCGGTAATAAAAACTTTGTAACTATTTTATGTACCAAGTGTATTTATTGAATCAATTTGAATGGTTTAATATTATATAGATATTATAGGTTTTTATAAGTATAATGTGGGACTAAAAATGGATAAATTGAAGCCAACAATTTATACAAATAATAATATATGTTTATAAATTTTGAAAATTTATTTTTATGATAAATAAAAATTGTCGAATATATTTTTTTTATGATAAATTATTTAAAACATGGCTGTGCAAAAACAAGAGAGTATTTTAAAATACTAACCTTTGACGAGGCTTTGCTTCGTTTTTCAGGATCTATACTTACATAATTCAGTCTAGTGAAGAATAAAAATTTCGAGTTAACTTGCTGGAACCCTAAAACCATAAAATCGACCCCTTAATTCCACGGTTACACATGAAAAGTCGTATTTTAGAAAAAGTCGTCCATAATAAAGTCGTAAAGAAAAAGTCGTCCATAATTTAGTCGTAAAAATTAAATTGTCGTCCTTGAAATAGTCGTCTTAATAAAATACTCTCTAAGCCGACGAGGAGGATGGAGATTTTCTGGCTATCTTGCGCTACTTCGATGAAACGTACGTCAATGGCAAGATTATACGAACTACGAGAGCTGGTATAAGCACATCAGATCCCCTCCATTACTCTCTTTACAAGAGTGGAATGTTTACTCACGATTTGAACAGGATCTTGATCGGACTACCAATTGCATCGAAAGCTTCCATGCGCATTTAAAAATTGTCGAAGTACGTCAGCATCTTCCTGTTCGAGACCTCATTCGAGTATTGTTGGAAGAGGACGATAGAACCAGGCATAGAGCGGAACAGCATCTGGAAGATGCGCTTCAACAACCAAAGAGACGCCGCAAATCGCTAGAGAAACGACAGAAGCTTCACTGTCTCTATACGCTATTCACTGAAAAAAGTATTGCTACAAATGATTATCTTTATGCTATTGCTAAACACAACATTGTTATCTGATTTCATTGACATACCTAATTATTAACTATTATTTCATTATTATGAACTGTTATGTAACATATACTTATTACATTGCTATAAATGATTACTTTTAGACGGAAGCTAAAAACAACACTGTTAACTGATTTCATTGACATATTTAAATATGAATTATTAATGAATTATTTGGAACTATTACGTAACCTTGATAAATGTTCAATATAATATATAAATGTTTTTTTATAGACGACTTTTTATGGACGACTTTTTATGGACGACTAATTAATGCACTAAAAATATATGATTACGACTTTTTATGGACGACTTTTCATATATTACGACTTTTCACCCCGAACCCAGCATTACTAGACCAGTTATAAATCATTCATAATATAGCATTACTAGACCAGTTATAAATCATTCATAATATAGCATTACTAGACCAGTTATAAATCATTCATAAGTAAGCATCTATCAAAATATTCGTAAAATGAAAGGATAATCAATATATATATATAAGAAATTATACAAACCAATTGCAAATATAATATATTTTTAAATATCTCCCAATGGCGATAATCCCGTTCCTCTGATTATAGAATAGTCTGATATTGTAAATAAATAGTCTTTTATATATTATGTTCTACCCAGTGAAAATAGTGGACCTGCCTATATATAAAACGTATCAGTTTAATAAAAATATATACAAAGTCAAATTATAAATAAAAACATATACAATATAAAACAAATATTATAAAAAGGTAGATAATAATGTTTAAAAATTTTACTAATATTTTTACGCATAAAATATTAATTTCAATATTTTAACAGGGCATAAACCGACAATCTAGCTTTGCTATATAGATACTACCTTTTTGTATCTGGACCCATGGGGAAGTGAAATTAAAAAACAACTACTTACTGTTTATTCCATCTTATATTTCTAATTCTAATATGAAAACCAACATTTAATATTACATACACCAACCACTGTAAAATCAAAAAACAAACTTTCTAGGTGTATCTATATATTCATTATCCAATTAATAGGGTAATAATCGTTTGATAAATGACCTTTACTCAAAACCCTCTGATAAACACATTTACCTTTGATGTAGCTGTTGTCCTTCTCAACACTCAAAACTTGGTAATATTAAAACCAACTTATTATAGTTTATTCCACTCTGTGCCGAATCTAGTTCTTTTCCTAGACGTGCTCAGGAATATAGAACATTTTACATAAAACGGGGATGTACTAAGTACTCGTTTAATAGAACAATCAATTACTGAAAATCTTTTAGCTAATCGCACTATACTCTACTGGACCAAATCTCAATCTATGAAACATTTAATGGTTTCATGTACTACAACGTATCACGCTATAATTTCAAAATTATCTCAAATTATCCGAGTAAATTGGAATAAAAAAATGTTAATATTATAATGCACACTTACAGAAAATCTTTTACTAACTACCTTTACTTGCATATCGCAGTGAGAAAATACATACAGAATGTGATTAAACATAACGAACAGATTATAATATCCTTTTAAAGCTATGCTAGTTTTTCAGAAATACTAAATACAAAGGACAAAAGGTTTGTAAAACTTGTCTGATATTTTAGAAAGTGACACTTGTGTAAATTAATTTAATTTCACAATTGAATGTAATTATTAATAAGCTGTTGATTGATAAGGGAGGTATGGCAATGGTACAAATAAAAATTGCATTTTTATACAATTATACAATTAACTGCAAGGCATATACAATATATATATAAGTACATTTATAGCGGCCCAAATTGAAACTGTCTTTTCAGATCGTATAGCATGTTAGGGTAGTGACATCATCTATTGTAAATATATTATATTAAATATATTATTTAAGAACAATGCGTTATTAAAATTGGCGGTGCCTTTGACATCAACTTCTTTATATACTTACCCTAATTGCATAATGTCATTCCTACATTAATAAATTAAGTTGAAGTCACTAACTGTTGTAGCTACATAGATTATAAGTGAATTATTATATTTCTTTACTTCACCTATTAATATTTAATTCTGACAATATTTACTCATTAACAATACTAATTTATATTCAATTCAATATCATTTTCGATTTATTTATTACAAAAATCCACAACTTATTTAATTTTTCTTAATACATAAGATGTAACAAATCAACAATATATTTCTTAACTATTTAGTTAATAATAGTAATGAACAATTAGTAGAATACGTATATATTTCCTGCGAAAAATGACAATTCTTTCTAAAAAGTGTTCATTTTATTTCAATTATGTATTAAATTTTTACATTTTTACATTTATGTTATACATTTTTTATAACATTTTATGTTATACATTATCCTATATTTTTCGCGTGAAATTATCTGGCAAAAATAAAAATAGCAAATTTTCGGCACATAGTTCATATTTCAACTGAAAAAATGGTGTGCCATTTGAGTAAATTCAGCAGAAAGTGTTATTTAACATTTTGAAATGTTATTGTTAAAATGATATCAAATAGAAAATGTTGATTTAATTTTTGATTGCTTAAAATACTTTTGAATACCTGATAATACATAATTTAAATAAATGATTATGAATCATTAAAGTTTATTTGTTTTTTTATTTAAATTAAATTGAATTGACCAATACGATACAATTTGTTTTATTTAAAATTGATTTCTGTATAAATATCACAAAGTTATACATATAACTAAATTTAACGTTTCGTCGTGATTTCAGTATGCTTTTGCTCTTCCTCTTCTACTGCCATAGTATCATTAGTGCGCCATTTTTTTATTTAATTTTTTTTTATTCCATTTATTTTAATTTTATTTTTTATAGGCCTATTATTGTTTCATTATTGTCTTGTCCCTTTAGGTCGCATTTCACGGACAACTTCAATTCCGTAATGAAGTGATATTTGTCATATTAATTATTAAGTAAACTTAAACCTGAATTAATCAGTAATTAAGGGATTATTGAGTATAGATTATTGATTATTAATCAGTAATTGAGAGATAATTACATCGTTTATTTTACATGGACATTATTTATAGCGCCATTTAATGTTTTCACATTTAATTTTTGATCTAGTTTTATAAATTATCATGATTTAGCTAATGTTAAAACAAAATTAAAATATATTAAACCATAATACACAATTTGTATATACTTCCCTCAGAAAAATAATTTGTCAATTATATTATTATTATTTAAATAATCTCATCTTCCCTTTAAAAAGCAATAAATCATTTTTCACACAGCATACAACGTTTTCGGTATCTTATAGAATACAAAAAATGGGAACCCCAACTCGATACTAACCCAACCCCTTTCTACACTGAAACGGTTACTGTTGTCCCCAATTCGTCCATCCACCCTCTACCAACGTTAGACCGTCCGTCCGTCAGTCCGTCCATCTAATCTTGGTCAGAAGAGATATCAGGAAGTTTATAGAAATAAACTGCTTGTTTTCCTGCTGCTCCCTTGCAAAAGGTTTTGTTTGTCTTCTGAAAATTCGATAAGTTGTCTTTCAGACTGGAGTGCATCTCAAGCACTCCCGGTTCTTCTT
The DNA here is from genome assembly GCA_034780555.1 of Coelogynopora nodosa. Lineage (NCBI taxonomy): Eukaryota > Metazoa > Platyhelminthes > Proseriata > Coelogynoporidae > Coelogynopora > Coelogynopora nodosa. The sequence goes on from JAUZND010029004.1 coordinate 12,602, forward strand.
CTCCCTTCTCTTTTTTTGTCTCGGTGAGGTTTTCATTTCACTACGGAAAGTCATCATTTTTGCTTGACAAACAGTTTAAATAATGAGTGTCAGAATCTAAAGAGAAATGAATTAAACCGTATAATTTATTGATTCTGGGCTTCAACGTTTTTAATTGAGTATATTCTTGAATTATTACTTTTTTACGAAGTTCAATATTATTCACAATACGTTAACATATATATATATATATATTACCAATATGAGACTGCTGTTTGAAACAAAAGTTGTTTCAGAAAAATACATAAATTTAAATATATTTCTAAAATATGACGATCATTAAAACACGTTACAGCTATTAATAATCAACCGATCCTGATAGTTTATGCAATCAATTACAAAAGTTACAATCGATTACATAATTTGTCAATCGCACAAATTATGTGATTTTTTATTTTTTATAAAATAAATTTGTGTCGTTAAATATTCGTCACCATATTGGTATATTATTAATTATTAAACTGTATTTCACTAAGGATCATGTATTCCTCTAACAAATCATGTGTTCTTTATTCACTGTTAATTGAATTACCCTTTTGCCAAAACGATTTTTTATCTAATTTTTTATCTACATTGATTCCAGTCTGTCTGTCTGTCTGTCTGTCTGTCTGTCTGCTATCTAGTAATAGTGTTGTTAAAATGTTGTTATTCTAAACTTGCTGTGCAACATGTGTACATTATTTTCCATTAATCTATAACATAGTCTTAAATCCGCCAGTTCAACGTCCATGAATCGGCATGCAACGGTTACGTGAAAGTTTAATTACATCCACCATAGAAGGAGTCGTTTATTTCTCTGAGATTGTTATCTGGATAATTAATTAAGTTTCTTCTATTCGAATCGCTTTATGGAGAAGTGTTTTATCACTTATATGCAGTTAGTGGATCTCAGCGTTTGACGTTATCTGAGTAATAAACTTTTTTTGCCTAATGTAATCTTATATTCTTCCTCGTCATAATGTTAAGAAAGTTAACCATAATATTTATAACAAATAACAGTATTTATTAAATTAAATAGAATAGTTAATGCTTTTTCCTGTATATAAACATTAACTTGCACAAAATATACATAACAAAATTTAATAAACAAAATACGGTCGAGTTAAACCGTTTAATTTATTTTAATAATAAACCGGAATAAATATGGAAATATACATGTGTAGGGATCATCTCAAATTTAAAGGCAATACAATTAAATCAACCACAGATGAAGTTATTTAAGATTTAGCTCTAATCCTTTATATCTTAAGGAGTCGATTATGTTTTCTTGTGAAAAGTTACAAATTGTGTGTTGATTAAAACTCTTGCTTTGGAACTGTGAACATTACTTTTTTAGTTGAGGCTGTCAAAGGGTATAACTGGACCCGAGCATAGTTGATCCCAGTTCCTTCTATTAGACAGTGTTACGTTTGTAAGGGAGAAATACCAGTCAGTCTGTCAATCATAATATATTAACTATCAAGAAACCATCTGGAGCACCCTTAAAATACGTAATGGGACCATAATCAGATGTCTGTTTCAAACAGGGAAAATCATTATATGTTGAATTTTATTTTCTGATAACTAAGCGGCAGATATTTTGCTTTTAGTAATAAAAAAAACATTATGAAAAACGAAATATAATTATATCAATAAATATAAGCCTGACAAATACAATAAAATAATAAATATATAATAGTACATTATGCAACGAAAATGGCGGAAACATTACGACACGAGAACAAGTTTTTGTCACGATGACAGTGCCCGAGTGTTTAAAAATTGCGTTCGAGTGTTGTATTTATGCCATTTGAGTTCGCATAAATACTTTAAGCCTTTTTATCTATTTGAATCGAAATTGTTTCGGCACAATCTTAGCCTATTTTAGTAGTGATATAATGAAATTATTTAACGATTATTGCTTAATGAATTTGAATTCAAGCAACTAATTTAATCTTTTAAATATTCATCTATGCGTTTTAGTCATAATCCAAGTTAGTTTGCTTCACTAAAAATAGCAATGTCAACAGATATTTTGTCGACTTTCAAAGACGAATTGATGGATTTATTTAATTTTTTAATTTATGGAGTTGTGTAATTTGGTGACGTATTGGCAGTGGTATAATAATTTAAATTATATTTAAAGACAGTGGCGTAATGAAATATTACGCCACGGAGTGGCATAATAATTAAATTAGCGTGATATAAAAATAGATAAAAATGCGTAAAGTTAATTATTATCGTGTTTTAATATATTTTCATTGATTACAGTATGAATAACTGTACTCCATGCCTCGTGCAGATGTCCACCAGCGGTGCCAGCACTGTCAAATCCAAGCAGGGCGGAAAGTCCGCCGCCGTTGTCCCCACTCGAGGCGCCCTCTCCCCCGCCTCCTCCCACCTGCCCGACCTCTCCAGCAGTGGTCTCATCCCCCTGGCAACCGGTGCCCGACTGCCCTCTATCGGTCCGGGAACCACCAACCAGCAGGCGGCCCATAGTTGGCTGGAGAGTGCCAAAATAGAGCAGGAAGGGGCCAGATATCAGCAGGTATATGCCGTAGTTGCCACCTCCTCCACCATCCTTTCGTCGATACTTCTATGTTTTCATTCATACACCATTTCTTCGGATCCAACCTTCACACTCCATTTATTTCGTTTCTTGTGCACTCATTTTCATGACATCTTTATGCAGCTGTCTCTACCTTTGTTTGTCTATGATTGTATATTGATCTCTTTTAACAGTCTGAAAGAACCGAATTGTCTGCCGAGGAGCGCCAACGTTTCATTAGTCAACAACGCGACATTCTAATGGCACGCAAAAAAGCTGAACATGAAGCGACCCTCTTAAAGGCTGAAACTGTGGCTAAAGGGATAAGACCAGTTTCGGCGAATACTGCCCGGTCGATGGTGATTCGGCAATCCAAGGTTGGACTGGAAACTATATTAAGATGCATTCGTGATGGGTTTTATTGAAATATAAATTTATTTATCTAGAAAACGGGAATTATAATTAATTTATATAATCGATGTTTCATTTCACGCAGGATCTGACCACAATCAAAAAATTCATGCTGTTGAATTCAATCCGTTACAAAATATAGAAAGCTATAATAAATACAAAAATAATGTTTCAAACCCAAATAATATAGTCTGTTCGTGATTTTTTTTTCAAACAGACAAAAGAGTGAGTGAAAATCATGTGTTTTCCTCAATGTTAACTAGTTGCCTATCATTAAAACATGTTAACATTTGAAAATTCTTACTGGAATTCTATTGGTTGGTATGGTAACTAGTATATACTACATAAAATATATTATACTATTGTTTTCTTGTTTGAATTTACACTGGCTGGTCTGGTTCGTATACATGGGGGTGTGCGAACTCCCCACCCTAACACTGGGAAAGGTATTTTTATTTGGGTTAATCGTGTTTTTCATATTATATATATTTTATATATATATATATATTTCTAGTTGCATAATTCTATAGTGTCTCTCATGTATGTTATTATTATATAATAACTAGTGTAACTCTCATCTTGGACATTCTATGTTTGCATTGGTTAACAATATGAGGGTGTCCTCGACTTCTGTTTCAGCCCAAAGAAGCGCCTATTTCAGAGGAGGACAAAGAGGGGGAGAAAAAGTTGGCCACTCGTCGAGCCATCAGGGATCGCATCAGAAACGAGGTACTGGATCACAAGTAGCCCGCCTCAGCTTGTCACTCACCTCGCTCACGCTTTGATCAGTGCGGCACACGCCCGTCCCCCTTTATTTGTTGGATTTATGTGTGAAACATGTTACACTTTTTTTTTTTTACTTACAATTGTCTGGTCACTTCATCAACTATATATACAGTATATATAAAACTGAAGCGGTGTTCAGTTTTATACACCTACTATAAAACAGGGTGGCCGCGTCTACTCGAATTTTATTTTTGATTTAGTCTGGCCACCCTGGTTAATTCACTCATTTTCATTTGCATTATTTCTGTTTGTACTTTGACTGTTACTAAACGCAACCCGCGGTGTAAGTAACAAATAGGTCACATGATGCAAGTTCACAAGCGCGTCTCAAGAAATTATTAAACTTAAGAGAAGAAATCGCGCAAATATATAAATACGCATTAATAATAAGGACTATTTTTCTGGTTTTTAGTATGCGGTCCTTGTATACCGCTGAAAAGTTACGCCTAATTTGTTATGTGTGTGCAATCCAGACTTGTGGGGTCCGGCCAGGTTGTTTACATGTTCCATTCGTTATGCCCCAATGCGGGTGGGTAAAGTCAGGGTGGCCGCAAATACACGAATTTCGCTACAATACACAAATATATCGGAATTTTATTTTATATGCACGAATATTTTTAATACCATTTTTTAGGTTTATTTTGTTAAAAGTAGTTTCATTTTTCAAATGTTTAAGCAAGAAAATCGCTGATAAATAATTAGTATTATGTCGTCACTTAATTTTTTTATGACATATAGTATCTATACTTTAGTATCTATTTATATTATAATGAATTACGCTCGTATTTGTCATAATTATGTAGGATTTCTTTAACCCAATTTAAGTGTTGTGTGGACAAATATACACGAATTATTTTTAAATATATGTTGCGGCCACTCTGTAAAGTAGTGATTCATTTACCAAAAATAGGTCTTCATTCTATGGAATAATTAATGAAGAATACGACTACCCCGACAATAAGACTCGTATTTTTCCACTTTATTATTATATTTAAATATATTTCACATTTAAATTACATATATTTACACAAAATTAATTATTAACAAATTAATTATCATTGGCAAACAAAGTAATATGAACTGATTATGAAATTACACCAATCATAAATTTTTATTGTTGTTTGAAACCCTTAACTACCATTGCCAAGTCTTCCCCTGATTGGTTAACTTTCAAATTGAATTGTTAGACTAAGAAAGTGTATAAGGTTTATCTGGATTATTGCTTGAAAATGTCATGTTCAAAAGTGTTTGGACATGTTTCGAGCAATTACCATGCTACTTGTGTATTTTGTTAGTCGCATATCTTGTTGTACGATTTCCTCATTTAAGTTTTACGATAAAGTTACTGCAGTTTTATTAATTGTTTTCCTAAGTGCCTATTATCCGCATGAATGTTTTCTGGAGGATTATAGTATTTATTTTGTGAATGATTTAAGTCATTAAATGATCACTGTATCACTAAATCATCATTGCATCGTAATATGATTTTTGTAAAAATTTTGTACGTAAATTGATGTAATTTTTAATATCAAGATATTAAGTGATATTTAAAATGACTATTTTATTCATGTTAATTTTATTTCAACAATATAATGCTAGATATTTATATAAATAAATATTTATACTAAACCACTAGTTTAGTTTGACTGTCACTATATACATAGTTTGTTTTAATAGGTGTGTTCTCGAAATAATAGTTCCACTAATATAATTCTTTATATTAAACAATCATTACTAGTTTATACAGCAGTAGTATCCTATACATAAATTGTATACCTTAATTCCGAATAATTATTATTTAATATGTTATATTTTGGATGTTTAACAACATTTTAGTGACCGGCCTCGATAATTATAATATCTATGAAGTTCCTTTTTGCACGCTTACTTTTTTTTGCGATATTCACAAAGAATTTGTTTTTCGATCATTATGAACGCTATATCGTTTTTAATTTATGGCTTTTCAGTGTTTGTCATTTTTTGGATGATCTTGTTTTATTCTTTATATTAGAATTATGTTGATGTAATTTTATCAATGTATGTGTAATTTAATATGCAGAAATATGTTCAAATACTGTGTCACTTGTTTTGTTTTACGTTATATTTGTAATTTTACATTAAAAAATATATTAAATGACTTTTAATATGCCGCTTTTCGATTCTTATATCATAATAATCATTATTTTATGTATTTTGAAAAAAAATTAAATTGTATTATTTACATAAAATAATAGACAATAATTTATCTGTCATGAACTATAACATAGTCAGCAATTGTTCCTAAAAATGAGATTACGCAATTCAAAATTATGCGTTTTAAATTATATTTCAATTAATTCATGATAATGTTTCAAGTGTGTATTTTAATTACATACATACCATATATAAATAAAGTTAGTATGTAATCACAGACGTGTACTAAATTGATAGAAAAAACTTAAAAGCACTAATTAATTGCTGGGGACAATATGAACCCCATTAATAGTTTTCTAAATGTGCCGTGTGTTGCTAAGATCACCCACTTTAACTAATAAAATGTGTTTATAATATTTTCCTTACATTTTCTTTACAGTTGCCGGAAATCTAAGAAGATTGGTTTCTTTAATTAAAATGACAAAAATGTGATTGAACTTTTTGCTACTTGATTTTTTCAACAACAATAAATTAAACGGATACGTAGTGAATAAATCATTTAAGAAACTTAGGCCAATTATACACGAATGATTAAACTTGTTTAACTGTATAAACACATTTTGGAAAATAAAGTTTTCACTTTTTAAAAATAGTCTTGCAATTATTATTTTTTTGGGTTTAATAAACGTATAATGTATGAGTAATAATATTGAAAATAATTAACATCATATTGCCGAAATTTTTAAAAGTTACTTCAAATAATCTAAAGCGACAAGAACCCTCACTCTTAACAAAAAGTTTGACTCTTTCGATTTTTTTAGTTATATTGTATACGATTAATATATATTATTGGTGAATTTTTTAAAACTAAATCTAATACAGATCAATATATATTATCTTCCCATGCATATTATATGAAGTATTAAATTATATTTATTACTAATTTTATATTAGATCAGTAACGACTAAAATAATTACTAAATTAGTCGAATTTCACCATTATTTTAGGAAATTTACAATCCTTGAATCTACGAGTCTGATACCGTGGACCCAACCCCCTTTTCAATATTTTAATAAGTTATCTGTACGAAATAGTGATTATTCTTTTAACAATTAAATATACACTGCTCAAAAATATAAGAAGTTTCTTATTTTACTTTTTTGAAGTTACTTTTTGCAACCTACCTAAAAAGCTGTAAAACTTATTTTTACAAATGGCACATCTTATCTAGCTCATACATAAAGGGATGATTCAAGTCCTACATTGCCCATGCTGCACCCTTGAAACATAGATTCCCTTTACGTTTTTACTTAGTAACATGGAAATAATTCATTTGTGAACGAATGAAGGTTTATTATCAGGTTAGTGCAGAGTTCAGTCAACGATTAGTATGTTGCAGGTTTGATTCCTCTTCTGTATTACTGAAGGACAAAACACCTAAATAGATTAATTAATTTCTAAATTTCCTGGCGGCGCCAATTATATCACTAAAGATTACATTCTAATAGAAACAGTACTAGTGCATTTTGAAACACATTTTCTTCGCTTATTTTACTTTACAAAGTCCAACAGAATAATTATTTCATATAGGTTGCCGCGTAATGTAATATAACCAGGTGTTCATAGATATAACTACATTGATGTGGTTATTCATTCATCCAAAGGGATTTATAATATAGTAATAAAAATGTTGAATTGTTTTATATAAGGGCGTAATATTCTCTAGGGGGGGATCGCAGACCCCCCTTGGTTGTCTAGTCTAGACCATACCTGAACACCTTCCCTGATGCATAGGGGGACTTTTACCCCCTCTACAAAATAGTATAGAATTAACAACATTAAACTATAGTTTCAGTAACTCAGCAATAATGATCTATTTTTCAATGTCACATGATCTGGTCTGGTCCGGTCAAGGTAATAGTTTCGATTTTTGGTTCAACGTGCTTATGATAAATTAATTATACTGAAACTTAGTTCTATACAATATTTGATGATGAATCTGATGTCGAGGTCAAGATTACACTCTATAACATACCCGATCGATAAAAACAAACGTAGAATTTTTGCAATGCTAAAATGTTGAGTGTCCATTACTTTTTGACATAAATAAAGAATCTATGATTTTACAAATATTTTAATTAAATAGTTACAGACAATTGATATAATATAGCATAATTGAGCTCCCGCGAAAGTAAATGCGTTTATTTCCACAGTGTCGAAAAAATGATGAGGTAAAGAATTTCCATGACTTTTGGTACTTTTAATGATCCTTCATTTCTTTACAATAATTTTGGTAATGACCTCGGGATCACTGTACGTCCGTTACATACAAAGTAATACATATTTTGCCTAATAATTTATTTTTGAGGGCAAATTTTTTATCATGTAACATTAGATTTTTCAATTTCCATCGGTTGTTAAAATCAGCACATATCACTAAAAACTTAGATTTATGTTAAAATTTACACCAGAAATTGTTTTTCATTGGCTTTAAATTTCAGTTTAATCGGTTATATCGTTTCGGAAAGGTTTGGCAATATGTGCACTGGGTGGGGTTCAGGTATACTATTTCACACAAAAAAATCCAGAAAATCCGAATTGTGCTAAAGTATATATTGCATTTAAGAGATATTCAAATAATCATTTAATACTCGATAATAATTAAAATGAATGAACTGATTTCGAGGGCTAAAATATGTCAAAAAAACAAAGAACAAGTAGGCTGTAAAAACGAACACAATACATTTTCCATTATATTTAATCACAACACCTCTGATAAAACTGAGGACGTTACCCCAGTACACTATGTACACTCAACTTGATGGTGTGCAGTCTTCGTATGTAGCCTGGATAACAATACCGCTGTACTACAGTAGATAATTTTAAAAAACTGTTAAAACATCAAGTATTTACCAGGAGTATTTATAGGAATATATGCGGGAGACGTGACCAGTCTCGAGATAGCAAAGAATCATATACAAAGTCCTGGAAGTTAAATAATTTCAGTGGAAATGAAAAGCTCGTTGTACATACAATCAATTTGCTGTAGTATACAGGCTTGTGCGAAAACGAAACTAAGAAATAGAAGTGAACCAAAGTATGGTCGATTAAATAAATCAATCAGTTATTGTGAAAAACTTGTGAAAACGAGAAAAAAATTATTGCATTTACGTCAAAGTTAGATATTGTACAAACAGTCTTGAGCCACATAAACTAACCGAAAATTAATCAATAAAGAATGACTCAGGTCAAGATGACGAATTTTAGTCATCAAACTATAAGAACCATGCAAGCGCAGAGGTAACACTTCAGTGACCCTTTCATTTCTAAACTAAAATATGAAATAACTACAAATTATAATTTATATGAAGTTAATCGATAATTATAGACTTATTATTTCCCATTCTATTGATATATTGATTCAAAAAAAGTTTGTTGCAATCCTTGGATCGAATTATTTAACCATAAGAGCGTGCCTATTGAAGCGTAATATTTCGGATAAAAATACGCACCTTAAAACAATCCAATAAGAGGCGAAAATGTGTAAAGGAACGGAGGAAGTTATTGTTGTAATCAAGGGAAAGGGTCTTTGGAATAATATAATAATATGTGAGATGGAATGCAAGACAGCATTCGGTTCATAGTTCAAAATAAAGTATAATAAAATCAGTAACTGCTAATTAAAAAATTGTACAAAATTAGATTAAATCGGTAAATATTCCGATAAAGTCTGCGGCGGAAATGGACGACTTCTTTTCACATAAGAATCCGTACAGATGACAAACCAGCTAAACAACATAGCCAACAGTGACAATCCATTCGCTAGCGTTTGTTGCCAAAAAGAGCCAACGACGTGAAATGCTTCTTGAGTTTGTGTTTCCCGGCTGATTCACTGGTCAGGCTGTTCTCCTCGATCTCTTCCTCACACTGCAGACAATGAATGAGACAGAGACCAAAGTATTACATATAAATATCTAGTCTACTAAGAAGGATTGGAGGCACCTCTCGTAATGTCGGTGATGTTTTACTTACTTTCGGTAGTGTCATAACAGAGCTCCTTAAATCATAGCCGTGAGGACTGACGTTAGTGGAAGAGGAGCGCATGCCGCACTCTGACATCAGCGAAGCCTGAAACAAGAATACAGGTTGATATTGTCATGTTTAAAATAAGTTACGCAAATCTACTGACTATCGTCTAATACCTACCTGCCTAATCCTTAATAAACTTATAATATACTGTTAACATGACTTAAAATGGCCAAAAATAGTCCAGTTAAACTAAGAAATAATTAATCTCTTATGCTAAAACTTATCTTGAACACGAACATGATCTACTCAAAAAAACTACATCACAATGTACAAAATTGAATAGATAATTGAATTGTAAACTTTAAATCAGTGGATCAATAATTTGACCCCTCAATCTGTCCTTTGACTTCGTTAAAGGTGTTTTTTATCAGGTTTAAAATAATGTTTTAGCATAACTATTTCCGAAATACTACTTTCCAAATGTTCACTGGGATTCTTTTCGGCAAGTCATTAGAGTCAAGAAATGCAAAAACTGATTAATTTCAATACTATTTAATGAGGGCATTTTTATATTCAATATTTCAAGTGAAACGACAAACAAAGTGTTAGAGGTATATTTACAGGGATCCTAACAGATCAATTTCAAATTTTCGCGAAATATTTTTAGCTCCTCCATTATCCATCGCAATTTACGGCGAAGCGAGCAGCCGAGCCTCTAAATCGGCGCGAAGCGCAGAATTTTTTCCAGTTTTAAAGCTTAGATTGCATTTAAAGACATCTAATTAACATAATTTGTTTGTTCTTTGTTCTGTT
>JAUZND010029015.1:0-23338 GCA_034780555.1 Coelogynopora nodosa
ATCTTTGGTTTTCGAACTTTTCTCGGAGTCTCCATCGCATTCTGTCGATTCAATTTCCGCTTTTGGGGAGCACCGCCACCGTCACGACCTAACATCAACAGTGCTGCTGCTGCTGGTTCCCCGTCCCCCGACGCAATCGGTGAGTTTGGTGGAGTTCTTGGCATGGTCCTACAATCGGGCAAAGATGAGAAGGCACCTTGTCGCGCTATAGCCAGTGGAGATAGTGTTCTGCAGTCATCCCTCTTAGCTGGTAATGAGTCAACCATCATACAGGTGCGAGGTAGGCATGAAGAGTTAACTATAGTATAGTATACTAATTTTAATTACAGTTCGATCTAAATACACACGATATATTTTTTAATTTTACATATTATATTAAAAATATATAATTATACTCAACAGTACAAATGAATAAGGTAAAAATACAAAATAATTTGTTTAAACATTTAAGTGGATATATGAAAATCTAGTTTTTATTTTTTTTCATTTGTGTTGTTAATTTTTTTTATTTTGTAACATATATTATATTGCCGGCATGCAACATATTTTCTATTACATTCATTAATAATCAAAAAAAACTTATGATAACATAACGTATATAAAAATCATTAAATAAACACAAGTAATCATGTGAATATATATAACATACATATATTTTTATCAGGTCATGATCATTTTAATTAACATTGAACATTTAAAAAAATATATAAAATATAATAATAATAAATATAATAATACATTAATATCCATTAAACATTGCTGATATAGAAGCGAACCGTATATGAAGATCCGATGACTGTTCTGTTGACATTCTGATAACATCCTGATAACATACTACCATTAAAAATATTAATTATATATATTTTGAGTTTTTGCGTCATTATTTATCCATTATCTGATTTTTGTTCGAATAGTAGATTCTAGAGTCTTTAGAAATTTGGACCCAACGAAAACTGAAAATAGGTAAAATCAGAATTTTAGAAGTTATTATTCGATACAAAATATCAATAACTTACATATTTACAACTGCGTAAAACTGTTTTAAATATGTATCTACAATATTTTAATTGTTTTGGTAGTTATAATATAATCATGTGTATAAAAAAAGTCATGTCCATGAACTCTATACAAATTAAGTCTGTATTGACATTTCTATTGAAAGGCTATGTATTAGCCTTTTTTAATAAAAATAAAATCAATTATTCGTGTATATAAAGAATTAGCCTAAAGAATTGTTTTGAGGGTGTAGAATATGTTGTCACACAGAATATGATAACAACTAATTAAAGCGAAACTGAAACAATAGCATTAAAACAATTGTTAATATTATTATCGTATTTTACAAATATTACCGTCAAAAAATGAACGGTCGTGAACCGAAAAAATACCTATATTTTATTTTATTTATTATTTATAAAATGCGTCATTTATTTTTATGGGTAATACATTCCATAAATGCAAATAAACATTAACTTGTTTGAATTAAATGCTTTCTAAAACGTTATAAATATTATTTGTAATTTAATAAAATGTAATTGTTATATTTTTAGGTACTTTATGTCATGTACGCTAGTTATCCCCAAAAATGCATATTTTATCCGTAAAGCTTATCCAAATAATCCAAAGGATAATTATTAATTATATTTCCTCTATTACAAAACATAACGTATTTACATATATTATGATAATATAAAATGTACTCACTGCATAATTAATCTCTGTCTTCTTGAAAAGATAGTGATATATGTCGGAAGTTTTCATTTCGTTAGGTATGTAAAAAAAAAAATAATAATAAAATTTAAAAAAATAATTATAACTGCAAAAATAACTACAGTTTTTTTCGGACAAATATATTTTAGAGTAAACTACCGTTAACTGCCATATATTTTTTTTTCTGAAATATGAAATATCAATATTCCAGAAAATGTTACATTTTCATAAGTCTTTGACTAATTATGTGTATTTGCCGTATTACATATATGTTAAAATGAAGTAGTTGTTCATAAAAACGTCAACATAAGGGTAAATCAATATCTTCCTTATTTAGCGGATTTACTAAATAACATTTTCAAAGATAAGTTACATAATTGAAATGCATTTTGTTATATGTGATCCGATATCTATCACATGAAATTTGTCAAATATTGCTAAATGATATTGCATAACTGCTATGTATAAAATATAAGTATTATGGTAATAATATTTTTATAATTAAATCAGTATTCGCAGTTATCAAAACTGTAGTTTACTACAGTTTACTGCGAAATTAAATACAGTTTACTAAAGTTAATTGTAGTTTTCAGAGCTGTGGGATATGGTTATATACATGTAATATTATATTATTAATCTAACACCTATAATAAGGTTATTATTATAGTAATTGTATAATTTTATCAAAACTAAGTCGATTAGAAACTTTGCATAAAAAAACATTGTATTTGATTGTTCCGATTGTTTCAAAATAGTTCATAATTTAAACAATATCAATTTAATGTGATTAAACTAATCAGCTTTTTTGTAGATTTTAACCTTAAATAATATTTTTGAATTAATTATTTAAAATATCTGTTAATTTTGTTCATTCAAAATATTAAATAACTAATTTAATTAATTAATGTCTTATTAAAAAAGAAAGGATAGAAATCAGCGAAAGCTTAATACAAATTATTAAAAATTAAAAAATGAACGAATATTTTAATGAACTTCACTCGTTTTCTGTATGAATCAATCGGGGACCAAGGAGGAGATACTTTCAAGGGTCGTATCCGCGAGGAACATATTATTCTCCAACCAGGTTTAAATTTTAATAAAAAAGAACGTCGGACTAAAGAGTGGCTCTATAATTGTTGGGTGTATCCATTGAAAGTAATGTCTATTATTATATAAATATTACCTTCAAAATATATAATTTTGTACATATTTTGGTATAGTAATAAAAAAGAAAGGAAACAAGATGTATTTTTCAAGTAGTTTTCTAAATTATATACTTCATTATTCAATAAAATTAATGTAAATAACATGTCCCATGTGGATTATTTCAAAATTAAAAAGAAAAATCTTATTTGTTATTTACCTCCTCCAGTAATCGTTTATTCATTATCAATATTTTGATATTATGTGCATTATATTCATACATTAATATATATATATATATATTTATTCTATATAATTATAATTGCAATTATAAGTTAACTGACACTTGTTGTTTATTATTAGTAGGCTTAATTATTGATGATAGATAATATTGATGTCACCGAAACCGAACCTCCCAGAAATGTAAAATGAATTAAAATTTTCACGTCAAAATGTTTGCGAAAATTTTATACTATCAGAAACGGGTATTTGTTTTTTTATCGTTGCTATAGTTTCCTTGTATTGCATTATTCCAACGTATTATTCTGTATTACTTGTAGTATATATTAAAATCAATTTCCAGCGGTAGTCATACTTCCCATACTGGATTTAGTCGAATTCCCCATTCAAATCACGATGGCTGTTATGGAATCGCCTGTAATGCATTGTATTATAAAAATAACTAAAAATAATAAAAAATATCTACCATTAGAGATCATCTGATTAATAACAGTAACCAGTAAACTCAGTAACCTTGACTTATTAGGAATCGTCATTTTAATCACTCTGATCGGTAATTGTATGGCTACAATTAATGCATTATATTAGAAAAAATCAATACATTTACATGAACGAAATATTATTACCATTTCAATAACTCTTATCAATTTCAAAGTAGCACAATTAATTAATTTATTAATAATAGAACTTAGCGACCTTAACTTTCACCGTTAATCACCATTATCGGGCATTCTATGGTCGTAATGTTTCGTATTATGAAAAATCAATCAATGTAGGTAGTTTTCAATCAATGTACTAACATTAGAGTTTGTAAGTAGAAAAATTGAACTCACCGACATTGAATAAGTCGCAAATGAACTTGACATTGTTTAAATCGATTTATTGTCGATTTTGTTGGTTAAAACATTTTAATTCATTTAACATTTATGTGAAGCTCAGGGGTGGGAGTCGCTTTCGTTGAACATCTGGATCTACCATGTCATTAATATTAAAATTTATATATTATTTTGTGATACAACACAAAAATATTATCTTAATATAATATATATAATACTCCTATCATCATTTTAAGAGATACGCAGTGTTAAAATAAATATTAATTAAATGAGTTCTAAATATTTTACGGTATAAATCTACATCTTATTTTATTATTATATTAATAACCAGTGTTGTAACTAAATTGTTAGACTTACGTACATATTCTATTCGAAATTATTACTATTTAAAATTATTTACACTACATCAATTCATAAAAAAATAATTGTTTGAACTATTTGATAGAAAGTACACTATATAAATGTAAAGAGTATATTTTAGTGTTGGATTTATGTATATAAGATATATTTGAATATAAGTAGTTGGTTGATTTAAAATGTATACATCTATTAAATATTTTAGGTAATTGATATCGGGTTATAATTAACATTTTATTGTAATTTTCCAACACATTCTAAATGGAATTTTGTTTGAAAAAAGAGTGTAAGTGTATCCGAAACAGTTTCTTTTAACAGAACAAGTATTCCTTCTATTCCAAATTGACATATTACTTACAAAATAGGCGGCAGTATGAGTAAATCTAATGTAAATTAGTAACTATTAGTTGTCATCTTCAGTTAAAAAAATTATCATAATCATAACATATTTATGAATACAATGCAACAAATTGGGTCACATATTGAACTGCAATAAGAGATTTACATAAAATGAAATAATTATTCTAGTGGAAATACAGATGTGTAAAAAAATTTAAATAACTAAACCGAAGAATATAAAGTATATTTTACCCCTAGTATTTCCAGTAAAATTATACAAATATTTAATTCTACAACTATCCGCCGATAATATTTTTTTGAATAAACATTTATATACAAATATTTTGTTTTTTCTCATCCTTGCTTTACAGGTATCGTGTAAAGTTACAACGGAAATGCGCTTCAAGAAGTAAAAAATTGGCTTTAATTGGCTATATTGTAAGATCAGAGCATATTTATATATATATATATATTTCTATTATTTGTGTATATTATTTTTTTTATAATGAATTTGATATTGTTTAATTATACTGATTATTTGGAAGTTATAGTATATACTATTTGAAGTATCGATTTATACAGATTTTTTATATAAACAACGTTATTTAGCCTTAGCATTACAATTTAAAAATAAATATTATGGTTGGGATAAACAAATGAATGTTATGTATAATGACGATATATGTGGCACTGGCTCAATATTTTAATATCAGAAATTATTCTTTTAGTATTGTTGTAAATCAATTTAGTACGGGTTTATTTGATTGAAATGTAAATTTTAGCTCGTGTTTATTGTATTTAATATATTGTTTTTTGGTAGGACAGAAGAATATTTGAAGAGACCCAGTTTCGGTTTCGAAAGTGGCTTAGACCTTCATTTTCTATACTACTTAAGTTATACGAGTATAGGAGGCTTTTAGTAGGCTTATTTAGTAGGCTTTGGTTATTTACAATTCACTAAAGCATAATTTTTTCACACATCCTTTGCTTTAAAATGCATACCAATACACTTTAGCTTTCTTCATACCTACTTTTGATAAATTTGTCGTAGTACTTACTATCATTATGTCGTACTACTTACTATCATTATGTCGTACTACTTACTATCATTATGTCGTACTACTTACGATCATTATGTCATACTATACTACTTACTATCATTATCTCATACTATTTGCTATCATTATGTCGTACTACTTACTATCATTATTTCGTACTACTTACTATCATTATGTCGTACTACTTACTATCATTATGTCGTACTACTTACTATCATTATGTGGTATTACTTACTATCATTATGTCGTACTACTTACTATCATTATCTCGTACTAATTACTATTATTATGTGGTACTACTTACTATCATTATGTCGTACTACTTACTATCATTATCTCGTACTAATTACTATCATTATGTGATATTACTTACTATCATTATGTCGTATTACTTACTATCATTATGTCGTACTACTTACTATCATTATGTGGTATTACTTACTATCATTATGTCGTACTACTTACCATCATTATGTCGTATTACTTAGCAAGTGATGAGCAAGATTCACTATATCGAAATATGAATTATAAAATTATAAAATTCAAGATGCTGATTTTCGTAATTAGTTCAGTTATATTGAATTATTAAAATTTTAATGTGTTATGTATTGAGTATACAGAGTGCTAACTGAAGTTCGAAAATATATAATTTACCGAACAAGATCTGCTATAAAATGGTACCTTAAATAATAGAAATATATAAGTTGTGTAAAATAGAGAAAATCAAAATGATAAAAATATGTTTTCGATAACAAAACAAAATATAAATTGTGAATTTTCTTAAACAGTTCGACTTTTATTTTTGATGAAACTACAAGCAAAACAATAATCTGTTTGAGTAATGTACAAATAAATTATTAGCATTACAATTTACATGCATATATAACATAAAAATGAGAATACTAGACAATTGTGAAATATTTCTAAGCAATTTTTGGATGTTTATTTATACAATACAATGCAGTAGTCAAAGTCATTACATATAAATGATTTAAAGAAAAACAATTTGTGCAATAAAATATAGTACGTTTGATAATGAAGCCAAGTGGATGATTTTTAAAGGAAACTGAAGCATTTTATTAAATAAAGCGTTCTTTCAATTTAATTTTAAAGAACAATTAATTATACAAGTAATACAGCTATGCTATTGCTTTATGTAACTCAAACAACAGTTTTTACACAGTTTATGATATTGAATAAATGAGGTACGTATTACTGATAACAAAATAGTCATGAAAAAATCAAGAAAAAAGCAACATAGATATGCAACACTAATCATCAATTAGTATGGATAATATAGTATGTCCGACATGAGGTAGATCCATGATAAAATGAACATTGTGAAATAAAACTGTACAACAGCTTTGGTAAAGCTACACAACGCAACGTGATGATACACAAATTGATATTGATTATGAAATAAACAAAAAAATAGATGATACATATTTCGCATAATAATATGAACAAAACATATAATTTGTAGATGATGATAAATGTAGTTCAGAATTATACTAATTTGCAAGAAAATGTCACAAATATAAATTTAGACTATAATATATAATATACTGATATTACCTATAATATATGTGCTCCTTTGACAAAACTATAAAATCAGTAAGTAAATCTCAGTTGTTAGTAAACCATAACTTCACATAGAACAGCGCCAAAATCTTTGCTCCACGTGCCACCGACTCCCGACGCCTCGATATAGACATAGCGCGACTTCATTGGATGACGGCACGGGATGTGCACCCGGGGCTGAAAGATGGCATTATTAAGTCGGGTGACATATCCGCAAAGGGTTGGCGACTCCAGGGAAGAGGGAGTGGCTTTCATCGAGGGTTGATCCGAGGCAAACACGGCTAGCCGGTCTAAATTGTTGAGGAACTGTCTGCTCAGTTGTGCTGTACCTAAAGAGTGTGCATATGCAATAATACAATATACAAATGTATAGTATGTTGAAGAAGCATATATATATTAATGATGGAGTACATGAATGTACCACACTGGAAATCTAGACACGCTTAATAGTATTTGTTTTCTCAACCGGAATTATTTAACTATTCATAAAATATGCATAAGAATAGAAACATTACATTTTAAATGCTTCAGTTCATACCACAAGCTATATATATATATATTATACAATTATATTTTTAATTGAATACATTGATATCATATATCGATGTTTATACGATAAATATATGTATAATTTACAAACGTATTATGTATACTTTTTCATAAAATCATACTTCATATAAATAAATATAGTTGCAGTGGTTAACTTGATGGTTTAATTGAAAAGAAATACAAAACGTTAAATCCTCCAAAAAGGACATAAAGACGTACTTCTAATGTTAGTAAATGAACATGAATATAAAATGCAAAGATTATTGTAGGCTTACCCGTACAATTTTATTGATATTAATTATTTATGATAAACCTTATGGAATATTAGTTTTAAATTATGTAGGTATTTTAGTAAGGAGGTATGTATATTTTCAGTAGGTATTGTAATAGTAAGAAAATTAGGGATAAGTGTATAATAAAATACATATATTCTTGCATAACATTTTGTTCACAGGCATTATTTTGAAAATAACAATTATTAAAACTTTATTATTTTTTCATTACTATTGTTTCATTTAAAATTTAATAATATGTACTTTTGTGATGGACCTTATCATCAATAACTATATAAATTTAATGTTGGATTTATTTCAAAATGATCTCTGTAATAAAGATCATGTTAAATAAATATATAATTAGAGTAGTTTATTCATTCTAAATGCTATTTAGTAATGTAGCCTATACATGAATTCAATAAAATTTGGAAGTGTTTTAGATAGTCCATATTAAACGCATTACATGTGTATAAAAATAGTATGCCAGTATATAATTATATATATATATATAATTATATATAATTATAATATTAAATCAAAATAATTAGTATTGCAAGTTATCAATAATCATTAAAAGTTTGACAGACATAAGTCATAATATTTATGATCTATACAGCGTGGCATCCAACTTTACATTAATAAACCAATTTAACAACCTCCTGTGAAGACACAACCATATAATCTGTAGGCTTTTGAATTTCATAGTAATTTAGTATAATTTTCTACCAAATTATATTACTACAACTAGATATATATAATCTCAATTTATACTATATTTATGTAGTTTATACTCTTAAATGTATTTTGCATGCTGTTTATATAATAGTTTTCTGACTGTATTCCTTTCCTCATTAGGCTAATCGAAAGTCAGAACCCGACTGTAATTAATATTATTATATATTTAATATTTATTATTATTCAAATTTTAACTATTTCAAAACTTTAAAAAATGCATTATTAACATTGATTTTAACAGTGAGTTACCATTTGTTGCACTCGTCTTCTGATTTCCAGTATATATGACAATTCCCGAGACAGCGGTCATGTCCCTCAGATCGACATGCCAGGCTGGCACCTCGTCCGTGTAGGGCCACCGACGCCGTAGCACTGTGCACCTCTGCTCTCGGCCGTCCACCGCCCTCGAGGCCTGTCGAGAGTCGCCCCAGTTGGGCTCTTGAACTGGTCCCACCGGCTGCAGATGTCGCTTCCGGTGCCGGGACCGGTCAATGTTGATCCACGCCGACTTCTTGTAGGCGAGATTCGCCACTAAATTAATATCAAATTATATTTGAATAAAAAAATAAAAAAATTGAAAAATAGATTTACAAAACTTATATAAAACCATCGATATTTCTCTACTACATTATCATCACTATACATATATGTATATTTAAATATTATCTTTACTGTACACTTGCCTTGAATCACAGAGGCCATTCTACTATAGTAGTAGGAGGGTTGTCGACTTTGTACCAATACCCCTTTATTTTATTTAAAAAAAATTGAATGCACTTTGAATGCTGACCCATATCCCGACTCTGGAGGCCTTGTCCCAGAGTCGACAACCCTCCTACTACTTACTGTTTCAGAAAAAGTGAACCCAATTTGCAAACGAATTGAAGTACAATAGAATTGCTTCTCTTAGACCTATTGACTATGACGTCTAAGTTGTCCTCTGTTTTTTTTGTTATTTGTATTATATTTTATATATTAGCATTAATTTTTTGTATTCAAATTTTTTAAATTTTTTATTTATCTTTGAAAATAATTATTTGATTAATTCATATCATTTCTACACGAATTTACTAAAGAAAAAGTTGTATATGTTTCTATTTATTTACAATTGCATTTTCAGCAGCAATTCCTTTAATTAATAGATTTTCTATTCATTCACGTATAATTATTTTAACACAATATTTTATGTAATCTATGTGGATAAATAAACAGATAATATTAATTGTAGTTGTGGAATAATTTATTTATTTATTGATTAAGTATCGATTGTTTTTGTAAATATAAGCTCACCACATGTGCTTTTGTTATTAATTCGGAAGAAACCACTGCCACAGTTGCCTCGGTGTGGGCAGCCGTAGAGGCCGACGCGCATTGATATTCGACCGTGCCATTTGATTGGATGAAATCGCACGAATCGCGCCACAATCGGGGTTTGAAGATAATGGGTTTGTTCGCTATTTTTGTCTTGATTTCCTTCAAATATCTATAAATAATTTTTAAATCAAGTGTTGAATTATGCATATCTTAAGAAAATGGTAAACAAAAAACATAACGAAATAAATTTTACTTACTTTTGGGTCGAGCAGTTCCGCATCTTTGTAGAAGAACCAAACGCGACTGTCGTTACTGTAGGAGACCTTGAATTGAGTTACCCAGTGACGTCTTTTGGTGTCTCCCTTGCCGCGTATGACGACTCCTGTTATGAGCGTCGGAGGCCCAATGTCTACTTGGAGCCACTGCCGAGCTGTGGATAAATGGGAGAACTATTATAATATAGTTTAATAGTCAAACCCTGTCTGGACCAAAAGGTAAATGGGGTTTTAACTATACCAATATATGAGATCAATAATTTTATCATTCAATAAAGAAATTAATTTTTTTAAATAAGAAACATCCAATTGTTTGGAAGTAAATTATATATAAATTAGTGTCTAAGGAATGACGTCATGTATTTTAAAAATTTAATTAAATTCAGCAACGAATACCAACAAAAATTTTCTAAATGAAAATTTAGTTTTATTTATGATAATAGATGTTATGGATTTTGAAATATCTACGAAAAAAATTGAAAATTTGGAAAAACTTTTTTTTTTAAATAGTGTCAAAAATTGAGGTCATTGTTACTATAACCAAAATACCAGATTTATATAAAATATAAAACAATATCTAAATTATATAATATATAAGATATACAAGTTATTTAGTTAGTTTATATATTTAACCATTGTTCAAAATATAAGCTCAATTTAAATTTTTTAAATAAAATTTAAAAAAAATTAAGCTTAACTTTTTAACTCAATTTCAGATGAATATTTTAATATAAATAAATAATAAAACAATTTTCAAAAAACTGTCTGTAATTTTTACGTCTCTTACGTCCATTTAGGAAAGTTATTCCATCAATTCTATTGTATGTGTTATAATACAGCAATTTTAAGGTGTTTTAATTTCTTGTAATTTATCGTCACTTGGTTCAACTGAATTGAAGTTTTGAGTGCAACCTTTATATATATTCAGCAGGAGAATTTTATAAGTATGGTTAATTCCAATTGTTCAAATTTTAAACTCGTATAAGTAACATATTATACTTGTGTGTTTAATGTATATATTATTAGATATGTTAAAATTGTAATTTATCTAAAAACAACTATTTAGAATAATGAATTTCTTCTTACATATAGGAAATCGATACATTTATTTCTTTATCTAAATAATATTTTGGTAACTAAATTGAAAGATTTTTATATCCACTATCGACTTTGATAAGTAACCCAAATGCTATCTCTTCAATATCTGCGAACTATGTTAAAAATGGTTTCATCTGTTTGTGAAATGATAAATTAGTAGTGTAGTTGTTTTAAAAATCCATACAAAAATTTTGGAGTTTAAATGTGCCAAACGTTTTTTATTGTAGATTAATTTAAGTTATTGCAAAAACTTGTTATGCTACACTACTGAAGATCATAAAGATGCTTTATTGACATGGTCTTCTATGTGACAAAAATGACGTCAAATATACGTTTAACAATTGATTTTATTTGAGTTTTTTATTGAATTGAAATACCTATCTATTAATATACCAAACGTCTCTGAAATCATACACCTGAGCAGCTATATGTTTTAAATAAATTATTTATTTCAGTTTGGTTATGTTTGCGGGTCAATTGTGTGACATAAAAAATATTTGCAATTAGTATATATATTTAATATATGTGTAAAATATAGCAAATGCATTGAGTGGTTTAATCGATATTTATTACTATCTAATAATTAAAATTAACAAAGTAAATATATATTGTATAACATGTTAAATATGCCAAAATAATACATTTTGTATTTATTTGAAATATTTAGTTGCAACGACAATATCAAAAATATACACTATAAACTTCTAACTAAAGTTTAATATATATATATTGTTATTACAGTGCCTGATTTAATACAATTTTCTTTAAATTATCAGCTTTATTTACAATATAAAAGTTTATAAAATGCAAAACAAAAATAAAAATAACGGTTTCTATCGTATTATTTTATCAACTTCGCCATTTTAGAACGCTAAAATTATTTGTACAAACGGAGAAATTATTTATACATTTTTATTATTCTAAAGTTTTTAAACCACAAATTAAAACAAAATAATCTATTTAACCTATAAAATATAAAGAATCATTCTTTCAAAAGTAATTATAGACGATGCAAGTATCCGCAGGACGACTGGTATTAAGATATCAATTGATATTTTATTAGATATATTATTGAAACAGTTGATGCAATCTTGAATATAATTAAACAAGTCGTTAGGAAATATATAAGTAATAATTAACTTCGTTTTTTTATAATTTACGCAATTATATTGTATTACATCTGTTTTATTTCACGTTTCTATAAGGATTACTGCCTGTAACTATATATACTGTGTAGATTATAATTGTAACTTCAGTTATTATAATGCATTATAGTTTCATTTTAAATTGTTTAACTCGTTTGATAATTATAACGCAAACGTATTTCTTAACATACTTTTCTACTTAGGAGTGAGTATAGAACATTGATCAAATCCAAATCCAAATTTAAATCAAAATTACATTTAATAATATATGAAACTTATTGTCCTTAATTTTTCCATTATACTTTTGGCATTATTTTTATCTCTATGATTCTTTCGGTTTATTGGTAATAAACCAAAATTTGCCCACATATCAGCTTTGTAGTATTATTATTTGAATTTGTACTTTTTTGTTTTAAATTTTAATATTTTCAACGTTGAATTTCTAAAATTAATAATAATTAATTCGTTTATTAGAACCTCAAATTAATTTTAAAAAATGCACACATCTTTATTTCTAAAATTACTTATTAGTTCTATTTAGCTTACCAGACTTAATTAATTGAAAATAATCACATATATGTGCATAATATAGTAAAATTGTTTAAATATGCATATTTCCATTTTAATTGCTTCATATTCTATAGAGTCAATTTCCTGGAATTTTACGTTTTGAATTGAAAACAACATTTGAAAAAATACTCATTCTATGAGACACCTGTTATAGGGAGACTCGAGAGGGGGAACGCCATGCTATACACCCAAACGCCTGATCCATTCGCCATTGCAATAAACTTCGTTACCCACACCCAATACAGTACTACACAAATAGATATGAATTTAGTGGTTTATTCAGCCTCCACTAACGTTATGGGTAAATAAATTGGGGATGATTATATTACCGCTGAAGGTTCGTTTTATCTCAAAACTGTTTCAATTGATGCGCAGGATAGCTTGAGCTTTGATCTTGTCATCAATGTGTAGTTTAATTAAAATTGGAATGTTTGCCCGAAAGAATGCAAAACATGTTTGCTACACGATGACTTTCTCATGTAAACAGATTACAAGTTTGGTGCAGATTACAGCTCCAGTAGAAGACGTGTAAAATTCTGGTTATTAGAATTGTGAACTAATTTATTACATTGGGGCATGATCATTTTTTTCGGTTCTATATTTTAAAGGTCAACAACGGGTTTGTCCAATTACTGAACTAAATCTTGACTAATTGGCAATAACTAGTCTACCAAAATAATTGAACAAAAAAATTAACGTATGAATTTACCCCAATCAAACAAAACTGGACTAAGTTGGAAAATGCATTGGAATAAACAATTCTATATATTTCAAATATAATTATTACAGAAATATCCATTTCAAATTGAATAAATTTCCTTATATAGTTAAAAGAGGCTTAAAAACATTAAAAGCAGTATTTTTTAGTTTTAAGTACGCATATAAAAGTATATAATAAAGTATGCATATATAAGTTACATAAAATAAGTTAAATATCATAAGTATTTCTGTATTTATTTTGGCTAATGGTTTCAAGACGGTTTGGAATAGTAATAAATATGCAAATAAAATGAAAGAACAATATATATATATACTGTATATATATATGACTTTGTTAGATCCCCTCTTGGTACAGTTATTAAATTATTAGAGATCGCTAAATAGTTATTCATTTATTTTTAATCATACCTATTTATTACATTGTATATACGCTTCTTCTTTAATTTTAAGTAAATTTAGTCATTAAATTAAATATCTGTTAAGCCTGTATTTTTTAAAATTTTCAAGCAATAAAGCAATAGGCCTAAGTATTTATTGAAACTACAGAGATCAATACCATTATTAATCAGGGGTGACCGAATAATAGGCTATCTAGATAGCCTTATTAGTAGCGCAAGTAGTGAAGTTGACCGCAACGACATGCTGGTACGGAACCTGTTAGGTTGTCACGCACTATCTACCACGGAACCTGCCACGCACTACCAACGCACTACCTACCATCAATTATTTTAGCCGAATGGAAACAAAATTACGGCATGGTTTCTATTATAAGTAGTCACTACCAATTAAAACTGCCTGTGACCAGAGGCATGGTTAGAGATAGCCTATTAGGCAATGAAAAAATTGACCAATAAATGTAATATATACTAGATACTTACCGATTTCTTTAATTATACAATTTATATGTGTAGTTTGATCAAAGTAATCATGGGTGCGCACAAGAAGATATCCATAACATTAAAAATAGTAATTTACATGTATATATATTTAGAAAGATTGGATCCGATAGAGTTGCTGTTTGTTAGACGAGGAGCTTTTTGCGATGTTCGGGAGTTAGTTGTAATGTTGGATCCAACATTACGACGATCAACTTCAATGTAAGTTTTTATCACCTATGGGATGGTGTGATTGAATTTAAGATGTTTAAGATGTATTAAAAGTTTGATCACACCAAATAATTTCCTGTGATCGTAAAAATATAAGTTTGTACGTAAGCTTAAGTATTAAATTTTAAAACTGTTGTAGATGTAGAGCTGTTATTTGCTGGATTTCTTGCAATATTTTTGGGAATCGAATTATATTATAAATATTAATTATTAGTTGTAATGTAACATTAATATTATCATGTTTCACTTAGTGAATACTTTCTATTAATTTGATTTTTCTCTATATGTACATTTCAGTAGCTTTTTAGTTAAAAACACCTGTCTCATGCCGGCATCGAGCATTTTAAAAATATAAATTAATTTTCTAAAGTCAAATTGTTTATTATATTCTTCTTCAATATAAAGCGTTTGTACATATTATATGAATATGAACTCAATAGCGTATAACAACACCAGTGGTTTGAACCAAGTATGAATTACATAAAGGCCTTACTGAATGTTGTGTAAATGCATTCAAATTACGCCAAGAAGTACAAAAATTAAAAATTTTCCGAAAAGTATTAATTTGGGTACAATGTTAACTATAAATAAATAAAATTAATAAGAATTAAATTCCGAATTATAGTTTGTGTTACAAAGAAATATAATACAACATAATAAAAATGGCTATAAGTCAACATATCAACAATTTCTTAAGTTCGTATATAGTGAGTTAAAAAATAAATAATTCAGTTGCACGCGATTTTAATGAAATGTAATAATTGATTAATTTAAAATAAAATATAGACAATAGCATATGGTAATATATTTTTAATTTAATTAATTGTTCAATAATAGATTATAAAAGTTATACAATATAATACAGTAATTAATGTAAGTATAGTTAGTGATAATATAGGATATAATAATATATATATAATAATATACCAGTAATAATTGTAGTTCATGTTCTTTTATAGTTTCAATCAAAATAATTTACAATTGTATAAATACAGGTTTAAAAGATGAAGAACTTAGATTTGAATGAGTAATAAATACATTACTAGGATCATATTTAAAATGTAAACTCATTTTTAATATATTGATTTTTTTTACGATAATAACGTTGCTTTAATCAAGGTCACTTTTCATTACCGCCAATTCCTTATTTTCTATATACTTCTATACAATATATCATCTTACAATAATCAGAAGATATTATGAGCTTAGAGTATGTGGTAGAGCAGAGCTTTTCTGTAGTGTTATAGAGCTTTTCTGTATTTTAGAGCAATTCTGTTGCAATCTTGTTAGATGCATTGGCCGGTCTAGCAGTTGTAGGTGAAGTGATTAGAGTATTTGGAGAATCTTCCTGTATTACAGGTCCAGTTATTCCTGTAATAAAATATATAATCATAATAAATATGTATTTAGGGCCACACTATAACTACATATTTAATCGGACAATTATATGGCATAGCGGATAGTCATTATTGGCATTTCGGTATCGTCAGCTGATTGTGATCATGTTGATGCATTTATATAAAGTAGCCTAATGACGATGAAATCAAAAAAACAAAATTGATATTTTTTAATACACTAATAGTGTTCCTGGAATTGCTAGATTAGTCGAAGGAACGAAAATCGAAATAATAGCTCCTGCATTTGATGAAGCCACATGCGTCAATCGTAACAGTTGTCATGCTATATTTAAATACGCAAATTGTTTGCAACAGTAAGTTAAAATTATGCATATCAATACACGTTACGCAGGTTCAACGCATTATTAATTTGTGCTTCGAAATTCCCAGGTGTGGGAACAGTTTCAGAACTCTAATTTGAGAAACACTTTTATATTAAGTGATGGTGGTTACACTTTAACATATTGGCTATTGACGCCACACAGAAATCCCGATACTGTAAGTTGCTCAAGTAAGATACAATAGAAAGCATAAACTAACAAGGTCTGAATGTAGAATGTAACTGTGCACTTAAAATGCGTTTTTGTTGCCTCACCACTTATGTAATGAATTTGTAAAATGGAGTTTTCAATTACTAATATGTATACAATACATATTATGCACATTATTGAAATCTACGAACAATGATTTTGCTATTATTATGTATTTATCTCCATATTGTGAATATAGTTTTTTAAGCCAATTTTTACCTACTTGAACATATATTTTATAATAACCCAATAAATAGTTAATGTTACTTACTTCACATTCATGTTATATTTCTAATAAGTTGCATAATTATATCGATTAATTAAAGAGGTTTTATAAACTTATTAATCCTTATACTTTTAATGGTTAATGTTTAGCTTCAAACAATATATTGTGAAAAGTGAAAATTTAAGATCATGAAAATCATTTAACTTTCTTATCCCTCGAAAACATTTACGCACCAACCATTATCGAATCCAATTCTCCCTTACTAATAGAAGACAACATACCTTCCACATTCATACATCTAATTTTAAATAATCATTTATAATTACTATCCACCTCTTATTTTACGCTTTATTCTACCTATAAATTTGTACCCTATTCTAATTATTGTGCAACAGCTAACTTTTATGCTATGTTACACCCTTTCTCTCTTTATTATCTATTATTATTATCTATAATGTACCGATTCCCATTGTACATTTTTAACTTTAATAAACATATTATTATTATTCTTATTATTATTTAAATCATTAACAATTCTATGTTTACACATTATGAAGAATAATGTACAAGTCGGGTCAATATATAATTGCATGTACGAATTTCTAGTCAAGTAAATAATGTAAAATATAACTCGTGGTAATTTTTTGAAATTTAGAAAAATGTTAAATTTGCAGAAATATAATAACTTACCGTCAATTGACACGTTTGGAATTGTAACTGAGAAAAGTGGCTCTAAATCAGTGAAATCGTCAAAGTTGGCTCTGATCCACGGTCCACCAGTTTTTTTTTGTATTTTCCTTTTGATGCAGTGCAGCTTTGTTCCTGATGTTATTATGAATATCATTCCATTTATTTTAAACCGAAACACATACAATAATAAATTTCACCTTTTCTAAAATCTATAACACTTCTCTTCCGTTCAAATGTTGATAACATCCTGAGATATCTGTAATTGGTAGATATTTATAGTTGACCTACTTTCTTAGGAACCTCATACCTATACCTAACAATTTTTGTTTGTTTGTTATGTTCAGCGTCATTGGGTATAGAACTACCTATAACGATCTTATTTATGTTTTCCATTCGTTCATTAAAATTAAAATACTACTACCTAAAAGCCTACCTTGTAAACATAAATCTATTAGATATATTTATTTAATAGTTTAAATTTTTTGTCGCAAAAGTTACTTTTCATTGTCACGAGCGTTACCTTATATTACTATTTTTAACTTAAACTGGTGCGCAATAAATTTTAATGTGAGCATCTTTTTTGAATCTAGATATTCTGAAGAGCAATGTTAAGAGAATCTTAAACCCCTCCATATTTTTTTGGAGAAAATAATAATTATGCTGCACAATTTAGAAATATTGTTTGTTTTATAAAGTAACGCCTCTTACATGTATTTCTTCATATATTTTTGTTACTGGATTTCCAAGCAGTGTTCTATCAAAGTCATTTAAACTACGGGTTTTCATAAGTGTAATATACGATAATAGAAATCAAAAATAAATATATAAACCAAATTTTAAAATGTCAAGCAAATTTCACAAGCGTTACCGCGTTTTGGCCCAATTTCCTCTTTTAATTACTTCATTTTGTAACTACAATACGTTAACATACATATGTATTTATTTGTAATTGCCATAAATATACGAATTTATACTGTTGATTGACTGTTTACTGCGTTGAATCAACATGGTCTATTATTAAAATATGGACAATAATTTATACGAATGGAAGCTATATTTTATGATTGTAATGTCACGTTGCTACAAAATTACAACTAATAATAGTAACTAAGGGGTTTTATGCTGGTTTTCTGACTTCTCTATTAACTCCACTTTTATAAATTTAAATATTGAAAAAGTTATATATTATATTGCATTGGTACAAATTATCTTTTTGATTTAATATTTTTATTTCTGCCTTGAAATAACTAAATAGTTTTTTTTTATACGGTTATTTATGTATTTGCAGTTATTATATACCGTTATTATTATTATATATATAATTAACTGCCGCTTGACCTAACGATTAAGATTTTACAATATAAAAAAACGTAGATATATTTGTTTATGGTTTTTGATTTTATCACAGTAATTAATTATCAAATATAATATTTTCCCCTTAATTCGCCAATATTTTATTAGATATTTCCCACTTAAGAATTCCTTAAAATTCTTACATAGAGCTAGACTAAGGCATTTAAATTAAAATAATACGTTAGCAAAATATTTTTTATAATTGTTAGCCATTCAGTTAAAGTTGAACTATATTATATGTATTGTATATATATATATCATTAATATATATATATATTTTTAAATTATGTTGATTTTTGTCTAGACTATAAATCTTTTATTATATGATATATAACGGTTTTATCTATTTTTGCCATATTTAAATAATGTTACATTTAGTATGTTTAGACAATTTGTCTAAATGTCTTCTATTTAAAACATCCGACCCAACTCAATAACGTCTACTCCAAAAAAGAAAGAAAAAACTGTTGAAGGTGGCCAACGGATATCTTACAGTCTTGTCGCTTAGCGCACCAGGCCTTGTTGCTATAGATGTGACCGTACTCCTCCATGCAGGTCTTCATTCGTTTGGTTCCTCTGGCTGATGACGCAGAGAGGCGTGAGTATGGGGGAATGGCCAACGGCTTCTTACACGCTGTAATCAATGCAACGGTATATTGTGGTATGTGTATAATTTATTAAAAAATAGATATGACCTTGAACTGGAATAGATTTCTTACAGTAGGTAACAGAAAATTAATTATTTTAATTTATGTAAATATTACTAATATATAATATAACTACTCACATAAACTATAATTTCTTCGTAAATCTAACTATCACCATTTATTCTATGTATAGTTTGAACTTCAAATTTTTTAAATTGTTTTACTTTGCTTTTTAATCGATATAAGAAAGTATATTTTTATGCTGAATCTTAATATAAATTGTGTTCATTTTAAAATGTGGTATAATTATATATCAGTAACAACAATGAAAAACTTTTTTTTTTGCGTATTGATTATTATCAAGAATGGCTACTAAAAATCGTTACGTGCCAAAACGGCTTACATTCCTTTCAAATTAGCACAACTACATTTTAAATGACATCTAGGTAGAACAAAATAATTAATTTTTAATTTCTCTTTAAAAATAATAAATTAAGATACATTGATGTATATGAACATTTTCCCCTATTTAAAAAATATTTGCATTACATTCCTGGTACGCTGCATTTCTAACTTCATCTTCTAATTGCTGCAATATTGATATTTTCATAAATGTTACTAGAATATCTATATATATTAATCTCGTTCTACAACAATTTCCGCGATGTAATAATTCTGTCTTTCAAAATAAACAAAAAAATTGAATATATACGTGAAATGCTAAATTATTTCCAAACAAAATTCACATAATAAAAAATTGCTGTCTCAAATAATGTATTTCAATTATTGTAACTTTCGCAGGATCTGCATAAAAAGGTTTGTTTAATTCCTTTTTCATTATGTAGAATTAATATTAATTTTTAAGCTAGTTTTATTGAAAGTATTAATGTACTCAGGATATAGCAAAGATTGGATGAAATTCAAAGAACGGAGATTGTTGTCTTTAATTAACAATTTGATATGTTAAAAAATTTATATAAATTTGTATTATTAGTTCATTTTTATTTACCTAAAAATAATTTATTTGCTTATATATTTTATGTAATATATAATTATGTCTAGTACTTAATGATTCATACAAATAATATTGCGAATCGTTTTGAAAACGTTTAACAAAAATTGTCCTGATCAAAATTTCTGTCATGCAATGTGTCTTGCGCATTTTTTATTTAAATTTTATGAAATTTGTAAAAAATATTCTATCTGGACAGCGGCAGTTATGTTTTTCTTAATATTTCTAAATTTTCATAGAAATTATATTATCAAATATTTAGAAAAAGCAATAATTTAAAATTTCCTTTAAAATTGAAAACATTATTTTAATGTGGATCAACAAATGTGCGGATTTTTTTGCGCGTAATATTCTATAATGTTTTAATCTGTTAATGTTTCGATTTTTTCACAAATATAAAACATTTATGTTAGAATAAATAATACGTAAATAGCATTTGATGAATATATATCTATATTCAGAAATAATTTAGTCAGAATAATTTTGCAACATATAAAAATGGTTGCATCATCTTCACAGGGTGATACAACATTATTTATAAACGCGAATTACGTCAACAAACATGCTGTTACCTTGACAACCGATCACCTCAATACGCAGGCTGGGATGGTTTCTCCAAGTGAAGACGTGGAACTTGACGTATCGCGCGTTTATTATACTATCGAGGTAGCTGTGCTTTACAGTGTAGGAGTCCGAGTTGCCCTCAAAGATCTTTGGGGGAAAAAACGATAAATTAAATAGAGTTGTTCATATTATTATAGTATTCCAGTAACTCAAACTGTTAAACTTGTTTTCTGCTCTCAAATAAAAATGGGTTAAAAGACAATTAACTGATTCCTGAAGTTTTTACATTTACGTAATTATATGCGCTATTGACACAAATTATTATTATTATTATTATTTGTTATCAATTTTTAGTTAATTTACTATAAGGATAAATATATTTACATGAATTCAATATTTATATAATTAATATGGATAAATATTGAATACATGAAATTCAAAAAAAGGATAATGGGGTGACTTTATAGAAATAATATATTTGTGCTTTTATTATATCAACTATTGTTGTTTATGTTTTTATACTGGTTGTTTTTATTTTGACAATCTTGAATTTTTTAAATTTCTGTTATTAAGTATAACCAAAGTATTATATCTTTTAATTTTTTAAAAAAATTGAACATATTTCTAGTTTTAGAGAAAATAGATATAGAAAAAAAAATTTTTCCGTGCAACTGATAAGAACATCTTTGAAGATGTTTGTTCCGGGATATACAAGAAAATGTTTGATTTTGAAATAATTGATTAAATCTGTTTGTTGCTATTTTCTCTCTATGTTTATTTTATTCAGATTTACACGGAAATATATATATATATATCTTAAATAATACCCGAAATATAAAATGATAACTTTAGATTAACACGACGTTTCATTCCATGATATCAAACAACATGATCGAATAAATAAATGTTGTTTTATAAAGACTTTCGCATATAATTTTATTAAGGAAAAATAATGTTGCTAAATTAAAGTATAAACTATATTACACATCAATTCGGAGGTAAAGATTTTAACCTGATTTTCAATATATTCTCCTTTAAGAGGGGAACTAACTAATTTTTGTCAATGAAAAAAGTAAGAACTTACTAACAAAACATAAGATTTAAGGAATTGTAATTTAGATTAGTATTTATAGTCCTATACATTTCAAATTTTCTCACTTTAGAAAAACATGTAATGTTGTTGAAATCATGATCATAAAAGATTTACATTCTTTTTGACATCCGTTTTGAGATTGAATTGAAATATATGGTATGTGTCGTGGATTTTTATTCTGATGTCAAAATCAATCGACCAATCCATTTATTTTAAGCATTTAGAACGTTTTGTGAAATTTTAAAATTATATAATGTTGAATAGTAACTGTACCTACCAAAACTATTAATTTATGCTGTACATTTAAGCGTAATCTTTGTCCATGTCGTGTCTTGAAAACGGTATTAAGCTTACTAAATGCCTAAGCCAACCAGCGCGACGTGACGTGCCGCAAAAGTTGATTACATACATTTGAATGTGCCTATTTCCACTGAGCGCGACAAAAACTGAAGTTGAAATTATTAACTTTCAGCGATGCCATGCGACGAAATCAATATTTCAATACAAACAAGCATAGCTTAGAAATACGTATGCAATATTAAATTAACTATAAATATCTCAAAACTGTCATTTATTTTGTTATTTATTTTATTAATAATAAAAGTAAAGATTTAAATTCGGAGATATTTCTATTTATATATATTAAAGTATATTATTTTTTTTAAATATTATATCACTATACTTATATTAATAGTATTAGTGAAATCTTCTATTTTACACATTATATTTATTCTTCCGTTAAAGTGTAAGTAAGGGTAAAGGCCTATGACCACCA
>JAUZND010029026.1:0-23335 GCA_034780555.1 Coelogynopora nodosa
GGAGTCATAAAATATCTTTATATTTGATTGTTAAATAATTGTTACAGAATATTCTGATATACAAAACATTTTTCAAATTTTTTATTCATTAATTGGACGATCCTTTTATTTATATGCAAATCAGAAGTGTACAGTATTTATCGTCCTAATTTTAGTATATGCATTTGACTGAGGGCTAATTCATAAAGCTAATACTATCTTTTTGGTGAAGTATGCATCGCGTTAACTTATAATTACTGCTGGCACCATAGAAATTTCTATTTCATTTCTATGGCTGGCACTGTGTCGCATCATCCTCGATGAATTTAGCTCCAGAAATGTGGTATGGTATTTGGGTTAGTATAATATATGAAAAATATGGGTTAACAAATTTTGTTATTTAACATTTGTAAGTAATGTATCACTTTATGCTAAAACATTTAGAATGGCAGCACTGAAATCTATACTTATTTCACTTTTTATTGATTTTGAACTCGTCTCAACTCGGTCAAAATGAGACGTATTTAGTCGAAGTCATAACGGACATTTGAGACGTGCTCCTTGAGACCAGTTGAGACGTCCTTAGTCGACTTTTTGTTGCAGGGGAAAGTATTATATCAGGAACGGATCCAGGAATTTCAGCGGGGTGGGACTCAATCTCCTGCACCTCATGGCTATGCGAGCAGCGTAGCCTATTAATGCGAGCTGACGTGGAAATTTTTTTGTGTTGTAAAATGCATTTAAAGCCATTTTCGATTATATTATCCGAACTTTTAAAAATTTCGTCTATTTCATGCAATAGCACAAAAGCATGTGATTAAAAAAGGTGCTCTAATCAAAATTCGTCGGTCATCGTGAGCCACTTCACTCGATACAGTGAAGTGGCAAAGCAGTTTTAACAGAAGCGTAATAAAGCTTCTTATATTGTTTAACTCTTACATTTAAAAAAATAGATTTAATAAAATGAGAAAGCTTCATCGTTTTAATCTATTCGTTCATTCATTCTATAAATCATTGAACCGGATTTATTATCAGTGTATTATGGATTCAGTGGTATGTTACACTCTAGCACAGGGAAGCAAAAGAAGGACGTAATTGTATACCATGCACTCAACAATTTGGAGGTATTAATGAATGGGCCATCAATTACAGGGTGTCCAGTTCTTGAAAAATCACGGAAATCACGGAAAAGTCATTAAAAAAATAATCTCTTGAAAAATCACGGAAAAATCTCGGAATTCAGTCAGCTATCACGGAATTATTTTAAATAAGTTTAGTAAAAAAATTATATCTCTATTAGCAGCATTCTTGGCTTTAATTTCATAAAAATTTCGACGCTTCCGCGCGGTTTAGAGGCTATGTCATGTCATTAGGCAGGTGCTAAGCACAACCACTATGGTTGCAGGGAATTAGGTGCCCCTGGCATGCTGAGGTGTCATTAGGTAGTACTTATTTGCTTACAAACATGTACATTATATTTTTAGATTCATTTATTTACTGTTTATTATTTTGACCTTATATATAATATTCACGATCATAACTAACTAATGTATTTAATTGTTAACTAAATGATCAATAGGTGTGTTTTTCAATATTGCTTCCCAGATTTACATAGTAATTATTAAAAAATTGACTTAGACTAAATTCTAAAAGGATTCTGGAATAAGAAATGATAAATAAGTGAACTGCAGTGTGGTCAAAAATATTTTATTTTATAACGGCATTGAAGTATATATATGTACACTGAAGATGAAACCTGACTCTGTCTGTTTCAATGTGAAAAATACTGAGAACGCTCAAATTGTTCATAAAATTATAATACGTGTGAAAAAATATACTGCAATATATGTACTTCATAATACATATAATATACTGGGTAAAAAATATGAGTGGTGTACATTGGCGAGTCGATATATCGAGGATGTATTGTATGTATAGATATCACTGAATGAAAGGAGAAAAAGAGGTAGAGGAGCCAGAGCTACATTAGACAGCATTATTAGGAATGTGTAGAACACGTAAAAGCGCTCTTAGTGCCAAGTCAGAGTGGAACAGACCGCAAGAGCTCAGGAATGTATAAAAGTTTCAAATGGAAACAATCAGAGATGTATAATTCTGATACAAAAATATATAGTATAGTATAATTAAAATGCGGAGACCAGGCAAAATGCTGAAATACACAATAATAATACATTTCGATCACATACTGAAAAATATGCATAAAAACCTTCAATAGTGGAATGTGTACACGTTGTCTGCGTTATAATAAGTGTACCTATCTACTTAGATCGAGGAAAACAGTGTATGAAAATTGTAATCAAGATAATTAAATTATTCTTAAAAGATGTACAAGTAGGGTACACGCGGTGCGATGTGTTCAGGTTGTGTGGGGGTGTTTTGTTACCGCTTAAAAAGTTTGCCAACTTTGTGCCTGAACTCTTTGACAAGTTCCTTCGGTGAATTTGATATGCTATAGTCGGTTTCAAGTTGATTCTTGATGAATGCATCCTGAGGACAACTCAGAGTTCGTGAACGGACTTCTGGAAAATATAAATGAGATATATGCTATTATTAAATCAATCAATAATATCGTTATATATATTGCATTTTTCGTACTGTACGCATTCCAGAATACGGATGAGTTACCTTTAATTAATTATGACATAGTCATGTTTATTATGACGTAGTTACATTTATTATGACGTAGTTAAATTTATTATGACGTAGTTAAATTTATTATGACATAGTCATATTTATTATGACGTAGTTAAATTTATTATGACGTAGTTAAATTTATTATGACGGAGTTAAAATTATTATGACGTAGTTATATTTACTATGACATAGTCATATTTATTATGAAATAGTTATATTTATTATGGCGTAGTTTAATTTATTATGACGTCGTTATATTTACTATGACATAGTCATATTTATTATGACGTAGTTAAATTTATTATGACATGGCCATATTTATTATGAAATAGTCATATTTATTATGACATGGCCATATTTATTATGAAATAGTTATATTTATTATGGCGTAGTTTAATTTATTATGACGTCGTTATATTTACTATGACGCCGTTATATTTACTACGACATAGTCATATTTACTATGACATAGTCATATTTATTATGACGTAGTTAAATTTATAATGACGTAGTTAAATTTATTATGACGTAGTTAAATTTAGTATGACGCCGTTATATTTACTATGACGTAGTTAAATTTATTATTACGTAGTTAAATTGATCATAAATTAAATATCATAGAATGAGTCATTTATTAATATAAACTATTGCAGCATTCTAGGTTGGTTTAATCATTAATTTAGATATATTTTCTAACACACAGCTAGCCAGTTTTAACGATAATGTATTTTTTAATGCACTACAAAATATTTTAAAAGTTTGCTATAACGAAATTATTATTGTTATTAAACCGGATTTCATGATGAGTATTCCTATAACTACATATGCTTAATAAAAGATATTAAAAATGGAAATAAACTGAATTTTGTGTTTTATAGGAATGTGGTTCAAATATATTGATATTCGCAAAATGATATCGAAATTAACAAAAATATTTTTGAAAAAAACATTTACTTATAAGTTAAATTTAAAAATCGATTTAAAACCGATATCCTTAGAATTCAATTTTAGATAAAAACATTGTTTCACACAATTATTTTCGATAACAAAACAACTAAACCTGATGCGACATAACACCGCTTTTTTATTATTTTAAAACAAGTAACTTTATTAGCCAATGTTAATCGCGAAAAGATGGTTGTCCCGAAAGATTTGACTTTATCTTCGACGACACACACAGATAACACTACTGATTCATGCTAAAACTACATGATAAGAGGTGGAAACTATTTTACATCATAACATTGTTGAATAAAATTGATATAAAAGTCGATTTTCATGTCAATATCTGTCAATTAACGAGCCGCGATAAAGCCAGGGCTCAATAATTAAGCACTCCCTAAAGATTAATACCGTTATTCTTCCCGCTGATGTCCCCACGCTTCGTGTCAGGCAGGAGGATCGAATCTGTCACGGGATACTGGCCAGAAATTTGGTGACTGTATCTTCGAGTTACTGTCTCTTCGATAACAACTAGACGTGAGGCCAGCGGGGAAAAAGAGAAGAGGCGGAGTAGCGACAAGGGAGAGAGAGAGAGAGAGAGGGGGGGGTTAAGAGAACTTTAAGCGATCAGCGTTCTTGGGTTTCAGCTGCAAACATCGATCTCTAATGGGAAACAAATATTAATTTGATGCATTATTTATTGGGGCATATTTTCGGAAAGTTAAATTGAATTTACAAACAGAATTCTATAGTGTGAATAAATGTGTAATATTTCCTTCTGGCGTGATGTTTGAACTTTGGAATATAGACTATTTTTTGGAGTTATTAATTTATTTAATCCTTTTTGTTCAACTAATAAAATTATTCTTGAATGCTTATATTTTCACGGATGTTTTTTACAATTTCATAATAATATTTTTACGATTTTTTCAATATTTATTATTTTCGAATTTTAGATAACACCTATTATTACTTTTAATGCAAATGTAAACTTTCCCCTTTATGAATGTTAGGGTTAGATGTTATTTGATTAAATATTTATGTTTGTATTTTGAAAATCTGTGAAAAATAATAGTAGTATGGAAAGTGTCACTCTACGTCACTCCCCCGTGACCTTGATGTTAGGGTTAGATGTTATTTGATTAAATATTTATGTTTGTATTTAGAAAATCTGTAAACAATAATGGTAAAATACCGATAACAGTACTATTTCCAAATATATAAAAAATGAAAAATATCGATTTAATTTATATCGACTAAATTGATAAAAGTTCACCAAAATAGTAGCGTAGCTGATTAAAACTGAGTTATATAAATTGTGACTCTATTTATCTACTTAATGGTATCCTAGGTTACATAGTAAAACTAATACGGATAGTTCATGGTGCAACTTCCTGTCACTCAGGAATTTGGCAAAGTTCAATGAAGCGTAACATTCTAGTTCAATGAAGAGCAGACCTAATCATTCGCAATGTAAGTCAACTACAACGCTGAGTTCGTAAATATGTGACAAAGGGTGCTCAATTTGGAGTCGTGAAATTAGGGTTTTGGTGAAAGTTGTTCTACATTTTTATATTTTACATATTTCTTGGTAATTTATATTAAAAATTAATGTAAAATATTAATTTATGAATTATTTCAATTTCCTATCTAATACTATTCAGTATTCAGAATAAAATATACAATGCGAGAATGTACTCCTATAATTTTTAACTTTATTCATATTTAACTGTTAAACTAATTATTGGTAATTTAAATAAGTTATTTACATATGTTAAGATAAAATAAGTGTTCTTATGCTATCTTTTATTACTTTATAATATGGTTAGATAATAGAAATAATGCTGAAAGTTATATTCTTAAGTTATTATTATGACAAATTTAACTAAATAGTGAGCCAAATTCTAGTTTTTACTCGATTACACCTACAGTAGCTAGGTGACTATGATTTGTGACTATGATTTATGACTATGATTTGTTATGATTTGTTATGACTATTATTTATGATTTGTGACTATGATTATCAACAATAGATTTGTAACATACAATTTTTAATGAAATTATATTTTTAGAAGATAATTATTGTGAGGTTAGGCAAGATGATTATAATACATTGAGACATTAAATCCGATAAATCTTAGAAACTTACCACTATTAAAATTAATACCTTCTCTGTCAAGGTGGTCGTTGGTGCATGTTGGTGTAACACTCTGAAATTGTTATAAAATAATGCCATGGATTATTGTATATATAACTAGTAAATGTGTAGCAAAATGGATTATATATATAGCCTGCCTAGTAAATGTGTAGCAAAATGACATATTTTTTATTAAATTAAATGAAAGATTTTTAGTATAAAACAAATTTATTTAACTGTTTCCTTTGTATACATCATTTACTGCTAATGCTACATTTCGCAGATGACAATTATTAGTATATTTAGTATATTAGGAAACATTTTAAAAACGTGTGCATGTTAGTAATCATATATTTTCAATATGTATGAATCCTTCAACAAACAATAACTTTTTGCTATAATTTTTTTTAATAAAAGACCCAGCGATATGAGGCTCACGGACTTTTCAAATTATATTGTTCCGCAACTTTGAAGACCATTTTTAGATTTTTTTAGTAGATTCCATTTTTAATAAACGTATTTGTATTTTTTGAAAATATTTTTCGATATTATTTCGATACTAATAATACAATTTTATAGATTTATATTTATATAATAGTAAATAGAAGATAACTAGGAGATATCAAATGAAATATACTCTATAGATAAAAGGAATAAGTTATATAAATTTCGGACATTAAAAAAAGCGAATTTATACGAATTTAACTGAAA
Source organism: Coelogynopora nodosa (assembly GCA_034780555.1). NCBI lineage: Eukaryota > Metazoa > Platyhelminthes > Proseriata > Coelogynoporidae > Coelogynopora > Coelogynopora nodosa. Next base: position 6,425 of record JAUZND010029026.1, read on the forward strand.
AATAATAATTTCAACATTACAATTTATTTTTTTGTAAATTCAAATTTTTTAACTTTCAAAATAATTTTTATTTCAAAACATATATATTTTTTCCCGGAACAAGTCTAAATAAAACACTTTGGTTTCCCCACATACCAAATTTCACGGCCATATCGAAACAGGGGGGCGAATTATCAGGCCGGGACGCCCAGTAAATCAAATAACCCGGGTTATTGTATGACGTTTATGACGTGTATGACGTTTATGACGTTTATGACGTGTATGGGTTAAGACGTACCATGTCTCTTGACCACCCCATTACCCAAACCTGTCCCATAGATTTATCTCTGGATGATGTGCTGGTCGAACAAAATATTCCAATATTATTACTTACAGCAGCGACTAATAAAGTAATTCCGTATATATATAGCAGCAATGCTGTGAGTAAAGAGACATCTTGATTATCCTTTCACACCATTTTATTAAATATCTTAACTTCAAACCACATTCACAATGTTTTTGGTTGTAATTCGGAGATTATTGCTATATAGTCAGCGACAAGACTAACTGAAATACATTGCATATTTGTTAGCATTTTTTATTTTCGATATTTTCGATAGCAATGTTACCTGAAACTTTTCGATATTCTTTCTCGTCTCCAGCACAAACTTCCCCGAAGCATTGGACTCCCGCTGTACCAGATAGACGCATTGACTGTCCTCGAGAACGTTGCGCAACTCTCCCTGGGGTGGTCTCCTTTTTGAAGTGCCTCCGGGGCTGTCAAGACTAGCGGTCATGGCCGCCATCTCTTCCACAAGGACAAAGTTGTCGGGATTATCCTGACGATGGGCTTTGACCATTGCCTGGCAAATTTGATATATACAGTGAGTTTACTCTTTATTAATAAAGTTTTATACATTATATTATGGTATCATCGCATAAATGTTAACAGTATATAGTATTACAATAAATGGTCATTATATTATAAATGAAATGATGATTAAGATTTATTTAAATTTAATAAATGTTACATTTTTTATATAAATTTTACGTATGCATATTGAAATATTTGTTCATGCATTTCAAGTATTTGTTCATGTATATTTGATCATGCCTACAACCTTACTTTACTAAAATGAAATTTAATTAGAACTTTTTTCCAAGTAAATCAAATATTGTGTAATGTGTTATAAAATTAATACAACGTTTAAATTATGGAATAAATTAATCAATTCAAAACTTTTTTGTAACGAAATTGCAGATGTATATATATATATTAAACACAGTGTTATTTATAATAAATATAATCAACATAAGGCCTATAGGTATACCGTTAAATCTGCATTAAATTTGCATTTATAGGCTATAATATGCTTTGTATAGCCTATCATTGTAAATTTATACATCAAGTAATGTCTTAGTTATTCACAAGAATAAAATAAACACATTTGAATAAAACGGAATAAGAGGAATGCGCTCTAAAGCTTCACATAAACTATAATTTAATTAAAAAATCGTGCGTGGTTGAAGTTATTTATTGAATTTTGTTTGTGGCTAATTCAAATTGACATCAAATATTGATTACCTTTTACGTAAGAAACATAAAAAGGGTTACTGTTTGTCCTCTAGCCATACTTTTGAATATTTCAAAACAAGAGAAATGATTAATTTATGAAAATGGCTGATGAGAGACAGGAGCATTAGATTTTCACATAAAATTAGATTTCATGTAAAATAGCTCGCGAAACAAATGACTGAGAATAATTGAAATCTTGATGTAAGCCTTAAAAGCAAACAGGTAAATAATATATAAAGCCAGGATATGTCATAAAGTTCTGACAGGCGTCAACCCCTATTTTGAACAATAATTGCCTTTATATAGCTTCAACATTTCATGTATTAACATGCAATAATAACACTTCATTTTATTATTCAAACATATTGTACTGAAATTATTTTTCAAATAGGTTTCTTAAATTATACACGTTGTTTGATATTTTGTGTTTCAATGAGAGCTAGTAAATAGTTGTAAATATTTTTATAATTTTATGATAAAACCTATACTTGGATTATAAACTAATTGACTAATGACGTAAGATTTCTCCAGATACAAAATATAGGATATATTTTATTTATAAAAATCTTGAATTTGTTATCAATATACTTATAGGTATATAGTTAAAACTATTCAGAAGATTTTAGCTTAATAAAACATACACAAAATGTATAATGTATGTAATTCATTTAGTATAAATTTTGAAATAAAAATTATTTAAATAGTGAAGATAGTCAAGATTTATGCCAAAGAGGCCTATTCATTCGCCGAAAGAGAAATCACATAATTTTCTTGTTTTCATAATTTTTCAAATGAACATTCAGCGTTTATCTTTTACCTTATTCTTGTAAATGTTTCATAATATTTGAATGACGAAAGAATGAAGATTCCCTCTCCTGAGATCCCTAAATAATGTTTGTGACTTCAGTGTTGCCTTTCCTGCAAGTCATTCAATATAGACAAAGGATGCATTTGAAAACTATTGTTTTAATTAAAACCTTTCTTGAAATAATCTGTATGTGTTCGTACGTACATACGAAATAGACACACTCATCTGAAGTGAGCTGAACGGGGAGAGAGAGAGAGAGAGACCCTGGAGCCAGAAACAGTTTATTTACTATTCATTATTCACTTTCGTTGACAATACTGTCCCAGGACAGAAAACATATTATTTGCAACCTCAATGTTATCCGGTAGGCTACACATATGTAGGAAAGATTTGTTTTAGTATTTCAATATTATCGATGTAAATTATATGTCTAACCTTTTTTTGCCAAGATGAGCATACTTGACTTTTCTAGGACTTTAATAAAAATTAAGGATTTGTTAAACAATGCGTGTTAATAAAAATGATTATGAATAATTTTGAAAAAATCAGTTTAAATCATTTTTTTACAAATGACCTCCTCTCCTCTAGGTAATTAGCAATGATTCGCTGCACTTTATTAATATATAAAAGCATGTATCTCCAACTCTCAAAATACATTTTTTCATTTTACAAAGTCTTTTAGCAATTGCTGTAGACCCAGCAGCTATCCATTCCGCTCGTTAATAGTTATCAACATATAATTACGGTGTGTGTATTATACATACAACATAATTACATAATATCTAATAACACTTATTTGTATCTCTAATTGTAATTGTAAAAGTTGCGTGCGCGCATAGAAACAGTAGCCTTGCATAAACTAAACGAAAACATTTTATTCGAGTTACAATGTAGATAGATTTGTCCATAATTGACCTCGCACGTTGAGAATGTCCATGATGAGACTTTTCTATGTTTATTTGGCACGCCAGAGTATGTAGCTAAATATATATCTATTATATAAGATAATTGACAAATTTAAATAATTTATTTTTCAGCTAATTTTCTTGAGTTAATCAACATATTATTTCAAATTATATAGAATATTATCTATTTTAAAATTTATTATGGATTATGGATTATTCGTATTTTTAGTATTAATAGAGAAATCGTTTTTTTTTGTTAATTTAAATCACCAATTTGTTAAATTATGTCAATTTTATTCAATAAATTCTTCGATTTTGTAAAACTTTATCAAGTATACCTATAGTATCTCCAAATTACTAGGAAAATTATTAATTACTAACTTTTTGCTATATCATATATTTTGCGCAAAGAGTAATAGTTAATGATCAATAAAAGGCAATACTAAAAATGCTAGTGATTAATAATTCTGGTATAAATCCTTCATTCAGACTTCTAGCTAGGTTGACAAAAATAATCTGCTCGTCAAATTGATGTTCTAAATGTAAAATCAGAATTTTTAGGTAATATTTTTATCGGAGTCATTTTTCTTGATATATATATGTTTTTCATATAAAAATGTTTTATGAGAAAAAATTATATTATCAGCGATTTTCATACAATTTCATATTTATATTATTGATCAATTAAAAATGTTGATTTCATTGTACATAAGAATCAATACATATTTTGCGATATTCATTATACGTTACTATTAAACTGGTGGATTGGTCCCTTTTGCTAGCTGCTTTTCACGTAGTTCTGAGTGGGATCTCTCTCTTTCATCTACTTGTACACCTACCAGTGCAATAACCTCCCGTGCAGTGCTCGTCAGAGGCGCCTTGAGGATGGTGTAGGGCTGGTCCGGGCTGACATTGTGAATGCACACCAGGAAGCTGAGAGGCTGTCCCCCCCGATCCTCCAACGAGTCCTCGCTCGTGTGGAGAGTTCCGTTCTCGCGCTGCTTTCGCTGCTCCTCGTTGATGATCGTGGTCATCCAGGCGCGGCTCGTAGGGTCCTGTAACCGCGCGTTGTGTTGTACATTATTCATAACAACACGAATTCAATTAATACATTAATGACGTAACTAAGGTAGGTCCGCCAAAAGGTAGATCCGAAAAACTTACAAATCCAAAGTGCGAGTCAGACATCTCTTGCATAAATCAATATGAATCGCATAATATTAATATATAATATTTTATAATCAATATAATGTTAATATTTTAAAATTCGAAATAATATATACCTACTGTCTATCTAATCGGGAGGAAATCCATTTTTTAGATTTGAATTGCATTATATATGTTCGTGGGAGGTAAATATAAAACTTTATACTTCCGCCGGGAGTTTAAAATACACCGTACGTTGTAATACAAATCTAATAATGCTACATTAACCTCTAGGATAAAAAAAAAAAGAAAAAAATTATGGATATTTTAAATTTTTTTAATACTGTTAAATATACATGTATAGGTTTTCTACAAATAAAATAAATAATTCAGAAAGAATGATGTGATTTGACCTTAAAAGAATGTCATAAGCTGATATATACATTTGTTCAAATGTCGATTGAATGATTTCAGTTTTATGGTTGACAATTATTCAGATTCCACTAAAAAAAAAAAATTGAATAAAGTTATCATATAATTAAATATATAGCAAACACATATTATTACATGTTTAAAATAATGTGACTAAACATATTTGAGACGATCCTTTTATTTTGAGATAAATGATGAATTGAAAACATGTTCAATAATAACAAAAATGAAAATGTCGCTATATGCAATGATCTCGTATAATAGTCAAACTGTTTAATAATTTAATTAGATACATGTACAACATTTTAAATTATGCTACCCATGTTTTACGTTGATGAATATCAATGTATCGCAATAAAATGTCAATAAATATCAGTAATTGCATTAGGGTGAGAGTAGTATGTTAAAAGTGAACTGTTTCATTTATAGCATGATTTCCTGGAGTCGTTTGGAAAAAATATACATGCTAAACTGTTTTAGTCGTACGTGAATTGGCGGAATAAACGTAGCTGAGGCAGTACGCAGTACGGAGTTTGGGGTTAGGGCTTGTGAAGGAGAAATGAAGAGGATCACATCATAAGGGATTTGCACTTCAAACTGATCAGAACTTGCTTTTATCATATTGATTTTTCCATTTGAATAATTTTGGCTTGTGTGTAATTTTACAGTGTGTAATTATACAAATATGTTGAGAATACGTTATATTAAACATTTTAATTAAAAGAAAACTTTTAATAATATACACATTAATTTAAAAACGCACTATATATAAGGCAAATACAACGATGACAACCAAAACTTAAAATCTTACCGTATGAAACAATTCCTGCAAGTAATTATGAAAATAGTTAATTGAATTTACAAATAAGGACTCTTGGTAACACAACTAAACATGTAATACGTATTGTAGCATTAATTAATGTCAAAATATCAGGAAGAGGGGTTGGCCACGGATCTGGATAAATTATTACAAGAAAAGGAAAGCGTAGTTTTATTGTCAGATAATATTTATTCTTATATAAAATAAGCTAATAAATGTAGGTATAACAATACATACCATAATATGCAATATCTGAGAATAAAACTCTGCTTTCCTTTCCTTATAATGTAAAAAGGTTTACATTTTCTATATAGAATACAATAATCGATTGTAGAAAAATTGAAATATTTTATAGTATTTTGACAATTGAAAAGCACGCGCAGTATAAAACCATATCTATTGTTTTGTTGATGGAAACCGTCTATCATTACACAAAACAATGCTTGAATTGTGAATTATTTAAGGATTCTTAAATAAATCGTTACTTAGTGGGACGTACTCCTTTGGATAGAGTATGTGACACCTGATTTGATACCAAATGTTGATACCAATTGTTAGATAGCCAGTTAGCTCACATTAGTCTTCTTCTTCAGAATGAAACGGCCCTGACCCAACGACTTCTCCAGATGCTGCAGCACGTTGTCCTGCATAGCAACCAGTCGGGGCACCGCTTCCGGCCCCGACGCCTCCTCAATCAGCAGATATTGATCAGCACTCTCGTCGGATCGATTGGACTTGTTCAGGGCCTGCATGATGACGTCATAGCCGCAGTAGTCAGGCGGCACCTTGAGCAGGGTGTAGTTCTCGCTGTCGCACACGCCGTTCACCATTATGTAGGTCATGCGGGCCTTGTTGTTACCGCGGCGACTCGTCTGCGTTGCCATGGGGATTACAGCGCTTATGACTAGTATATAATATGTAGATCTCTACATTTCATAAATGCTACAATATAAATCTGAAAAACAGCACGGTTTATCAGTGTCGTAAGATTTTAGTTTAAAATTTGATTGCTGGTCAATATTGCTGGCCCGCTTTAGTATTCTTGATTTTATTTTAAATTGTACTCCATTTTCGCACACTTCCATTTCTGGAGGATAACGATGCCGTTTCCTGTTTCGGTTTGTCATGGTTATAAATGAATCCGGTTACGTCATCACTATTAATTCAATGTTTCCTTATGATCGATACACGAAGATCGGCATTACTTAGATTAGTTAATAATTATAATTATTAACACTGGTACTACAGAATGTAAACTAATTAATTTAATTTAGTTAAATTATAACAAAAAAGATTTACCTGTATACATATTGATACTTTGGCTAATAACATAAGAAAAGTGCCGCGGTATATAAATGTTTTGCTTAAAACGTCGTTATCGAAACGAAAGTTATCACAATGAAAAGTAAAATGAGCCTATTGTCGACATATTGTAAACTATAAAAACTGCATAAGAATGGTCAATTCTCAGTTATTGATATCTACTAAATTATACTTCAAAATATATACAATACAGATAAAATTAATAGAAATGTCTTTAGGTTAATATACATGCTTTTTCTTAACAATTCTGCTCGCTGCTTCGACTTTTTGTTTTTACATGAATACATAAAGGAATCTGAATCAATAAAGATATATATATATATATATATTGTTAGATAATACGGATTATAATTGCAAGGATTCAAGGACGTTAACAATTAGAAAAAATTAAGACGAGCGCACAATATATCATTACTTGGAAGAGTTCAAAATGAAGATTCAGATGATGAAAATATTAAGGAATCTGAATCAAACTTTTATTAATAAAACTGTGTTCTTCCAAATAATAATAAGTCAACATGATATGCCAATTATTGGACTTATTAGTGTATTCACATGATGAGACATTGCTAAGTCAATTAAAATATAATTGGGATTCTGTTGCCTGTTTTTGTGGGAACACATAATTGTACTGCATTTATATGCTCACTTGTCATTATAAAAAATATACGGGATAGCTATAGCACAAGTCGAAAACATTAAATTAAGATGCTTCCATTTGGTTATATCTTGGAAAATAAAATCGATATATCCTAATGGTCACATTCATCATTTTTCTTGGAATATAAAATCAATATATCCTAATGGTCTCATTCAAAATCAATATTTCCTAATGGTCACATTCAAAATCAATATATTCTAAGGGTCTCATTCAAAATCAATATTTCCTAATGGTCACATTCAAAATTTATAACAAACAATGTTTTAAATCTGAGACGTTTGTATTATATATAATATTTCCGGTATTTATGCATTTAGTATATGTATTTCAAATAATTAATTGATCCATGTAACATAAAAGAATGTCTCCAACATGAAATGAATATACAATTTTGTTGACCTCTTTGAATAGCCGAGGCTGACATGTGCTCCACTGAAAATTATACTATATACAAATGATTGTATCAGAATAATTGAAATAGGAATTAATAATCACAAATAAATAAAACATACATATCATTTAATAAAATAGATAATTTAAAACAGCTTGCTTGCAAATAGTCAATAAAATGTGAAATATAAATATTTGAAAAATTAAACTTTATGAAAACTATAATACGTTTTTATCAACACTAAGTCACAGATTTAATTTACTTGTTTTTTAGTTTAATTCAGTTTATTTCTAATTATAACCTGCAATATTGACAGATATTGTCTAATTGTAAAGGTGTTCGCTTTTATATTTGAGAGTATTTTTTTTAATGCAAATTGATTAATATTTTATTACGATTAACTTTTCTGAAACAATCCGCATTATCAACTAAAACCAGTATCTCTCTCTTATTGGCTCACATCCCTGCCCGCGAAGTCCAATCGACTCCCCTTGACAATGGTGGAAGCCCCCCTCTTCCGGCCGATGACGTCAGTCGCGAAGGGCACCAGGGTTGAGTCGGCGGCCCCAGGAGCCGAGAGATACTCCTCCCCCGCCATTGAGGGGGCTGTGGGCAGACGCTCTTCCGAGTAGATGTAGAGGAAGAGGGTGGCCGTGTCCAGGATCGAGTTGGCGGTTGACTTGAGGGTCAGGTGTCGATAACCTGCGGATGGGGAGGAGAGTCGAGTAACATGTCATATAGAAGCAGCTATATATGTATGTATAGTGTTTGCGTTCTCGCCAATAGACGACAATGAACCAGTTTCTTCTCATGTCGAAGATCGGTACTGGTAATGGTGTGAACGGTCATAAGTCAGTGATTACTATGTCATTGATATCATTAAATGAAAGCTAGTATAGAGGTCTTGTGGCTAATCTGACACGTCAATGACCCAGGTTCGAATCGAAATATAGGCTGTAGTGAATTATGACCAGCAACCAATTCGTATCCTACTAACTATTGCGCAGGTAATTAAAAAATATATATATTAACGTACTCTCCCGCAGTTAATATGTCAACAGCTTGATGCTTCTGCTGGTCGTTTTATTTTGATAAGTTTCGAGGGTATTTAAGATAATTGAATTAAAAATTATAATCATTGTGGCACAACCAACACGCTACTATATCGTTCTAACGTAGTTTATAAAAGAAAAATGTTGACAGTACCTATTCTGATTACATGATATGTCTGCTTTTGTTCTATTAAAAAATGACGATAATTTTATAATAATAAACAATGTTCATTAAGAGAATTTTCTTTAATTAAAAAAAAGACATGCCATCTTTTGTAGAGAAAATAAATTTATTTGAGAATAATAGTTCAACCAATTCAACCAGTTCATCCAATCATTAATGGATTATTAATACAGTATTTACTTGGCTTTGTTGATATTTAGAATATATTTTTTTAGTTATAATTGCTGCTGTGGCTTATTCATTTATATAATTATTTCTGTTTTGAAGATTGATAAAAAAAACATTATCAAATAATTATTAAATACTTATTTAATATTTACACTTGATATGTTCAAAATGCTTTGTTGTTATTTTGCTATTTATTGTTTAAATATAGTGGTATGATTGTTATTTTGCTATTTATTGTTTAAATATATTTATATAGTTGTTATTTTGCTATTTATTGTTTAAATATAGTAGTATGGTTGTTATTTTGCTATTTATTGTTTAAATATAGTAGTATGATTGTTATTTTGCTATTTATTGTTTAAATATAGTAGTATGATTGTTATTTTGCAATTTATTGTTAAAATATAGTAGTATGATTGTTATTTTGCTATTTATTGTTTAAATATAGTAGTATGATTGTTATTTTGATATTTATTGTTTAAATGATAGTAGTATGATTGTTATTTTGCAATTTATTGTTAAAATATAGTAGTATGATTGTTATTTTGCAATTTATTGTTAAAATATAGTAGTATGATTGTTATTTTGCTATTTATAGTTTAATTTATAGTAGTATGATTGTTATTTTGCTATTTATAGTTTAATTTATAGTAGTATGATTGTTATTTTGCTATTTATCGTTTAAATTATAGTAGTATGGCTGTTATTTTGCTATTTATTGTTTAAATATAGTAGTGTGGTTGTTATTTTGCTATTTATTGTTTAAATATAGTAGTATGGTTGTTATTTTGCTATTTATTATTTAAATATAGTAGTATGGATGTTATTTTGCTATTTATTGTTTAAATATAGTAGTATGGATGTTATTTTGCTATTTATTGTTTAAATATAGTAGTATGGTTGTTATTTTGCTATTTATTGTTCAAATATAGTAGTATGGTTGTTATTTTGATATTTATTGTTCAAATATAGTAGTATGATTGTTATTTTGCTATTTATTGTTTAAATGTAGTAGTATGGTTGTTATTTTGATATTTATTGTTTAAAAATAGTAGTATGGTTGTTATTTTGCTATTTATTGTTTAAATTTAGTAGTATGATTGTTATTTTGCTATTTATTGTTTAAAAATAGTAGTATGGATGTTATTTGCTATTAAGCGATACAATATAATTATAAAGATGAAGATAACATAATAACATACACTTTAAAATGGCAGATGATGACCGTTTTATGGTATTAGATGAGAATAAAGCAGTTCTATTGTGTACATATATATATGCTACCTTGTCGAAGACAATTGAGGGAAACGATCCGCTGAACGCACGGATGACCTCCATTGACATCTGACACAATGACCCTCAGGAAGGCGAGTTCTGGCATTGTGATCTATAATGAGGTCAAGATAACCTATTTGTGAACTAACAATGAAAGAACAGGGGAATGTGATATGAACTAAATGATAATAGTCCATCATGAAAGTGAGTGAATGAGCACGTAAAAAAAGTATAACAGTAGGCCTATAAAAATATGTCCAAGATTCATATTCATCATTCAACTTTTTAGAGTATTCTTTTTTGCAGATTGAAATCAATATAAAAATCCGTCTTATTCAGTATTTTATACGGTGAAGGAAGGGACTTTCGAATTTTTTAATCCGTTTGTAACATTTTCAATAGGTATGCATGCGGTTTTAAGAGCGTTATTGACAAGTCCAATTATTATGTGTATCTATCAACTGATGCGCATATTATAAATGATTATGTTTTAATTAGGTTTCGGAAGTTATTGTCAGAATTTTTAGAATTTTTATTAATATAGTATAAAGAATAAAAAAATACAATGATTGCAATTTAATAATTTTGTCGCCATTATTAAATTATGTAGGATTAAATATCGTACATCAATGAGATATACACACTAGAGATGTGCTCGATATTTAATTGGTGAAAAACATTTTCATTTGGTGGTGGAATCTATAATATCAGTGTGTATGTATATGTAATTTAAACGGAAACAATAGAATGGATATATGTATATATCCAAATACTTTATATAGAGGACTATAAGTTTAATATTTTGGATCTATAATAAATTAAACTTGGAAGACTATTTCTGTAATTCTTGCTGTCGTGAACAGATCTTTCATTTAAATCATCCTTGCATTTAATACAAAATGTGTAATATGAATTATAACTTGATTTAATTAAAGTGATCTTTTAGCTTTAATAACATATATATAATAAAGTAAATAAATTTTTTTACCCAATATTCGTTTTTATAAAATAATGTCATTGATTTGATTATACCTTTTTGAATTTTGTATTATCATACCTTCAATTAAATTATTTTTATTCAAATATTATTCAATAAATTAACTTTTAATCAAATTAAATAATGAAAAGCAGTGTACTGAAAAACTCATTATTATTGCATTTGTATAGCCTTATTCTACGACAAAATAGAATTATTAATGCAGTATTGTATATTAAATAATATAATTTTTATATCTGTTAAAAACTGGATTGCATTTTATACTCTATTCATTATAATCTAGCCTATACTCAGCCTAAAACTTTTTTATAAAACGACAGATATATTATTAATATTTCGCTTTAATAGAAAAATCTTATATGTATAATATTACAAACAATTAACGTAATTACCATTCAAGTAAGAGAGATGTGTTATATGTTGTATTTCCCTTCTTTCGTCATCTTTTTTGACAACTGAACAAATATCCAAATTTGTCTATTTCAATATTGGATAAAAATTAAAAAAATTTTTTTTAGTGCTTTCCGATTATTTAGTCTTTTTTACAAACATGCTGTTTCTAATTCTTTTAAATCATTCTCATTCATTGTAACAAATACAAATTTGTCTCCATTCTATTCAACTGTTTTATATTATTGACATCGATTGAAAAAATTGCTCTGTCTCTCCGCTGTTTGTACAGGCTCTGCGCTTAGTGCTTACTTATTATTTATTTATTTAGTAGTTTTTTTTAATCATTTAAAAGTATTTATTTTTAATTGGCATAATCGCATAATTTTTATGAAACATAGATTTTTATACAAAATACAAAAAGGCTATAATTTGTACTTAAATATAGGCCTATATGTTGGAGCATACAGTAATAATTGGGGTTTTAAAAATTGTTTAAATAATATAATTACTGTATTTAAAAATATCGTAATTAAATGTTTATTTTTCTCTTAAATTTAGTATTTTAAGGTACTTTAGTATATACTAGTAGTATTTTTATTATAGTCTTTAATATATTCCAGAAACAATTTATTAAAAACAAATTAGGAAATTATAATATTTAGGCTAACTTAAGGTTGTATAAAGGAAAACAATTAAATTAGGCAAAAAAAATACAATAACATTTTCAAGTAATAATCGAATAATATTCTATTAATACAGTTCACTATTATATTATAATTGTCCATAGCGTATTTAAATTTTAAAAAAAGCTGCAATTTTAAAAATATATGAATAAATGTTTTTATTATTAAATTCTGCTAATTGTGAACATTTCTGTAAAGAAATGATATTCTATCTCTAATATGTTCAATTTATATTATTTATACTAATCTTTGTCACATATACATCGGTGTGACTTCATAACTTAAATTTTATATGTAATTGCAAATAAAAAAAATTAAAAAAATTGTAATTTTTGGGATTGATTTTTCATTGATTTTATTTAATTAGTAAAAAAATATTATATTTATATTTGTACAAATATTTATATTGTATACTTTTTAATTTTCAATTTTAAAACTATTTTAGATTCATTTTATTGTATTAAAATTGTGCATACCTTATTGAGTAGTTATTTGTGGAGAAAATACATGTTTTTATTAATTCAACAATTCAACCCCTGTGATATATATTTTCATATATTTTATAAATTATATTTCTATACAATTATTATTGTTTTGAGTAACAACTATTGATAGTGCGATTATCATTTTATCAAAACAAAAAAAACTATTTACTAATAATTGTATTTTGTAAATACAAAAAAAAATACAAACCATGTTTTCAAATACGCTATCGTTTGTTCATTATTACTTATTAGATTTTTAAATTTTGACAGCACAAAAGAAAACCGTCATTGTTTGTAAAAACAAGAAAAAAATTCATTACTGATTGAAATAACACGTTTTTGTCAGCGATTGTGATGTTGATATCGATGGCGGTGTGATTTGTGATATTAAAATAAATAATCACTTCTCTTCTCAAAAATGCTTTATCTTCTGAGGTAGAATTTTCTTCAATGCAAGTGATTTTACTGCAGACATCAGACATTGTAGCACTCTGATTATATTAATTCAAGATCATAGTTAAATGATTGTTGTGTTTCAAATTATTGAGTCATAGCAGCAGACTAAAATTAGATCATGGATAGAATTTAACCCCAAAGATAAATTGACAACTGTAAATATAATTTTCATCTAAGCTGAAATATATATTAGATTATTTAGAAATTATAAACTGGAAGTAGATGAATACTTATTACACAAAATTACAAAAAAAGTTTTTTTGGATAAAAATGGAATAAAACTGTAAATATTTGTAATCATTTATCAGTATAAATAAAGTTGTATTAGTAGACTGCAGTTTTTTTGTATCAGAATATGAAAATAAAATTCACAACACTGCGAAAGATAAAAATAAAATATTATGTAACAAATTGTGCAATGTAAATGACGAAGAAATATAGTAATATTTTGATGACATTAATTCAACACAATAAATGAATCGTTTCAAGTAAGTATAATACATATAATAAACATATAGCTTGAACACATATGTGTGTGTTTAAGAAATAAAACAAACTATTTTATTCGAAGCAAAGTAAAACTAAGCACAACATGTTGCTCGCGCCATTAGTTGCAAAATATTCTCTTCCGTGAATAGATTCTTAAAAAATTCTGTTTAATAATTCTTTAAAAATCAATAATTTAGCATATTCGCAATAAAAAAATTAGGTCTACTATATAAGGACAATATTCAAAATTTAAAAAGTATATTAAATGCTAAAGACTATGAAAATATACATTCGAGTAATATTGAAAGTTAGGTATATATTTTTCAATGTCAATCGTGTCACATTTTAATAATGGCTGCTATTCAATTAGTGTAGCGGTAGGCTTAATTGCTTTTCAGTAGAATAATTTTATTCCAACATAATCATATTCATTTATCTTTTTATGCGTACATATTTATCAAAATGAATGATCATTATGTAATAAGTAAAGTCATTTCTATATAAAGCAAGATAATTTTATGATGGTAACAATATTAATTATTATATTTACAATTGTGAACGCATGAAATTTGTATCACAGCACTACTTGTAAATTATTTAATTGACTGGATAACATTTTTGATATAACCTAATTATTATTAAAAGTAATTTGAACTGCGAAACATGATATTTTACATTAATCGACTGAAATTGTACACTTCAGATGTAAGAATTTTAATGTTTTTATAAGTATTACTTTAGCAATTGAAAAAAGTTTCATAATTATTCCATATGAAATATACATATAGACTATAGTCTATACTAAATATGCAAATATTTGTGGAGAACGATAATTCTAATAATGCAATTATTTTCCGAATACTAAGCGTACCTGAAAATGGAAGGTGTCATTCCAGATGGGATTGAGGGTGTTTCGCGATACAGTTCTCGTCTTCTGTTTGGCGCAGTCGACTGGAATACCGATCGTCTCAATTTCAACCTGAGGACTTCCTCCGGGACTCATAAGAGACAGATTCTGTCCGGAGATCACCTGAAGAAGGCACAAGTGCGAAACACACACATATATATATACTGTACATAGGTTATGGGTGAATACACATCCCATTCTTAGTTGTTTTAACATATGTTTTTATTTTATTCTAATCATAATATATAGAAAAAATGTGCTTCACTTGCAAGGTCTTAATTTCAATATAGACATTAGCAAAGATTGTGTCATGTTTTTATATAATGTTAAATTATAATTTAGATATTGAACTATTATTGTAAGGAAAAAAAGATAACATAAATATATGTTGCAAATAGATTGTTTGCATAACATATTTTCGTATTGCAAGAAATCCATCATTTACCTAAAAATACCAAGTCTGTGATTCTAAAATATATAAGATTCGATTTACATAATAACATTATTATATGTATTTCCCAAATATGAATTAAACTACATTTGATAATATTTATTAAATTGAATATATTAAATTCACTATACTAAGAAATATGAATATACAGAAAAAACTGCTTATCGATTTGACATAATATTAAGAAACCATTTGGCTGAGAACCTGACGCTAAAGTTACATAATTATTTTATAACTATCAATAATATTATATTATCTTATCGTAAAATATTATAAAATATATTTTTACGTAGTGTTAATTTTATAAAGATTGAAACCGTATTACTATTCGATTTTAAGAATATTTTCTTATTTAATGACTGTATGAGGGTATTATCTAGCTAATTCGTGATTAAATATCTCTCATCCATATAACCACTAAATTAAACATTAAAACAGGGTTGTATATTATAGTAGAGGTTGTTGTTCATACCGTTTTTTTAAATTAATTATAACAAAATAAAATAAAATAATTAATTTCATTAGTATGCGCGACATATAATATGAATACAGAAATAATTCCATTTAATGCGGGAAAACATCTTAGTGGATAAGAAATATAAACCAAGTTATGATAATGTCTCATTTTCTTTCTATCTGAAATTATTAGCGTCATTCCGGTTTAATATTTACTGAGGATCTTGAGTGGCAAGCTTCAATTCTCTCAATGAAAGATGTTGTTTTTCTTATACATATAACGAGTTGGAATTATCAGTTGTGAAAGTCATTACAAGACGCAAAATGATGTCAATGTTAAATACACGACGTATGAATTTGCACATTTAAGTGTCACCGTTAACAGCTTCATGAAGTGAAAATGTTTTACGGGTCCCCTTAAAATTGTCATTTACACTTTGCCACTGAAAATTGGTACCCGACATTTATTGTTGACTGTACCTGTCCATACAAATAGTATCCTCTCCACTCAGTCGAGATTAGTTGAAATCTTATTACAAATAAACTTAATTACTCCCTTTGTCATCGTTATTTTGATAGCCGTTAATCTTTTTTTAATTTGTTATTAATTCGCGGATTATACAATTTAATTAATATACGCACTTAATGGTTTTAAGGGGCGATACATGAATAACGGCGGTTAATTTTGAATTTATAATAACATAACATAACTAATTAATAAACGCATACCTTTTTACAAAGATCCATTTTAACCGGGAAGGACATGAGATACAGTTCATAGGGATGGGGAGGATAGACTGTAAGTAGTAGTAGGAGATATGTCGACTCTAGACAATACTCCCCCCTACCCCCCCCCATCCCCCTACCCCCCCCT
>JAUZND010029037.1:0-23335 GCA_034780555.1 Coelogynopora nodosa
GCCCCCTACCATCATGGGCCCTCTACAATTATGGGCCCCCTACAATAATGGGCCCCCTCCAATCATAGGCCCCCTACAATCATGGGCCCCCTCCAATCATGGGCCGCCTACAATCATGGGCCCCCTCCAATCATGGGCCCCCTCCAATCATGGGCCCCCTACCATCATGGGCTGCCTACACTCATAGGCCCCCTACAACTATGGCACCATACAATCATGGGCCCCCTACCATCATGGGCCCCCTACAATCATAGCCCCCTACAATCATGGGCCCCCTACCATCATGGGCCGCTTTCAATCAAAGATAGACTAGGGCCCTTCAAACTTTCATTTAATATAGACCGAATAATATACATTATAAATAATTACTAATTTAAACAGAAGTACGTAATTAATGTGACAATAACTACTGTATATATAAAAAACTAAAGATTAGAGAAGTAGATTAATATATTTTATTTATAATGTAAATAAAAATACATGTACATACCTCCCCCCCCCAATAATTTTTTATTCCATATTTGGACGATTCCCAAAACTAATAAATTTTGTCTGAAAAAATCAGGAAATCCTGAATATCAGGAAGGATTTCTATCTATGATACTTATATATTTCAGTTTTTCAGTTAAAAGTTGGTATTTTAATGTGTGGTCAATATAGCAATAGAGCCTATCATAAATTAGTTTAGAGTTCTACGTATTGATTGTATTGATAGATGTTTTCATTTGCAATATCTATGCCAATTTGTAACATATTATATTACCTAGACACTTTGTTTCCTATTTAGGTCTAAATAATATATTTACTTATCTTAAAATAATGGTCAATTTCATAGGTATGTGTTTTTTATCAATTATAAATTTGCGTTAAAATTATGTCGTTAATGTAGGCCTTTTTTAGATGAAGTAGATCTATTTAAACATTTATTAGGCATGCTTTTCGCATACAATAACTAACTAGTAATAATAAAAATAATACAAAGATTACCTGTCTGTCTGCATAATATACGGTTGTCACTTAAATGCGGAGGAAAATGTGGAGTAAAAATGCGGAGGAAAAATGGGGAGGAATAAATAACTAGTTTTAAGGTCGGCAAGATAAACAAACAATTTCAATTTAAAGAATGTAATAATTACTTACAATTAGTTTTATTTCTTTTATTTGTATATTTCAGAATTAATTTATATGTATAAGTATTTTGAGCGTTTTTATCGACATTCTAAAATCCATTACATTTGTTTTTATTAATTAATTTGATTATTTTAAAATATATTTTGCTTATTATAGATAATTTTGCATTGACGACCTTAAAAAATAGGTTAAATTTCCTTCAGATTTGCCTCCGGATTATCCTCCGGATTTTCCTTCAGATTTAAGTTACAACCATAATAAATATACTATTTAAAATATAGTCCCTTAAAATATTAAAATCTAAGTTTAGAATATAAAATTAACTAATTTGTAATATATACAATGATTACCTTTTATTAATTGAGTTATTCGCCCCTACACCATTTTGAATACTATATAAATAATGCAAGATGGAAATTCGTCATATTGTCCTATCAATTTTTTATGTCAATTTAATATTTTATGTTTACTAATATCAGCTTTTACATTTTAGTTATTACTTTCATATATTTTTTAGTAGTATACGTCTTAAAATACGCCATTATATTTTAGACATAATTGCATTTTGAGTAACCAATAACAACTGAGTAACAACACTTTGCCCGGGTAACAACTGTAATGTTTACGGCTGATATCATGATGTTCATGGAATACCACCAACTTTATTTTATATTCTTTTTAATGTTTCGGAAGATAATATAGATGAAAATACATCGATAATTAAAATTATGGAATTAATACAAATAGTTTAGCAATAGGAAATAAATTGCCTGAAATAAAAAAAACTGAGTCATCATAAATAAATAATAATTTCCAATCTGTCTATCACAAGTTTAGATTATATTACTACACGTTTAAAATGTATACTATATGTAAATACAATAAAAATAATATGTATTTAAATATATAAACAATTCCAATTCAATAAAGGTTACAGTAAATGAGACATATGGAAAATAATAATAGACCCATAGCAATTAGAGAAACGTTGGACATATTCTAAGTAAATTTGCTCAAAATTCGATTTAATTTAATTTGCGCGTAAATCGAATGAAGCTTGAGAAACGATAATTTATATAATAAATAGACATAGGAAATCATTCTCAGAATAGCCTACAATAAAAACACAATAATGTTGAACTGTGTGAAATGTTTTTATTTCAGATTATAAATATACTCACTTCAGATTTTTATTTAGTAGGCTTTTTGCTAGAGTTTTATCAAGTGTTATTTTCCCATCTAATTCAAGCTTGGCAAGGACATCTGGAGAGAGAAAAAGGAAAGTCCTATAAAAATTTATATAATCCCAACTGCTTACAAATTTATCTATAAACAAAGATGAACTCCAATTAACATTATATCTTTATTACGAATTTATAGAAATCTGTTTTGTCCTTCGTATATAGGTGGAGTTATTTTGAAACACATTTTCTTATCTAAAAAGTCGGGGTTATATTTATACGAAAAATTTCAATACGAGATAGTAAATTCGAAGACGAAATATATTTCAAAAAATGAAACTGCTTACTTTGAACTAGAATAGCATAAAGGTAGGTAGACACAAACAATTGCACACTTGGCAATACACTTGCCTAAATACAATACACAATAAAGTTGATACATACAATCAGAGTTAGGAATCGACTTAGACACTGGAAAATACGGTATATAAAAAACACATAAAGACCTACTCGATGACAATATTAATATTATAAATAACAGATAATATTATTACCTTTACTGTCCATAAAGAATTCGGTTGTGAAAGAGTTCCAATGCTTTTTGTTCTTTAGTCTTTCAGAATCGAAATCCTGACTGATCACGTGTAGATGCAATCGACTACAAAAAGAGTGAAGACAAACCCATCATAATGGTATTCAAAATGTTATGTCTAGTAAGCTTTAAAATATATGTTCACAATAACTGTTCAACAGTTATGGTGTCTACCCACAAATAATAGTCATTATCTTGTATATATATGAAAATTCACCTATTTATTTTACTACTATTTTCATCTACGAGCCAATGGTTTAAATTATACTTGTGAATTAAGTATTTATCAAAATATTATTAAACCCATCTGCCGTCGACCCAACAAAGGTTTCGAAATTCTTCCAAGTATTTAGGAATTTAAGCAGCCTTGAAAATACTTTTTATATAAACAGGGTCTCATATAATCAAATTAAACAATTTAACACTACTTTATAATTGATCAAATATAAGTCCATATTAATATAAAAAATGACGTGTACATTTAATACGAATTGGATTTACTACTTGTACGTATTATTTCAAGTGGAAACACATGCACACAAAGTTTGGATAAAATATTAAAAAATTATGCAAAATTACAATATAATAAATGGCAGCCAACCATTCGCAGTATTAAGTTTAAATAAAAAAATTTAAACTAATTCAAAATTTAATACTAATTTATTGTACAAATATAATAAATGTTCTCTAAATTTGATGGCTTGTAATAGGTATCCTCAGTCAAATTAAATATTCACAGTAAATAATCACGAGGCGTATAAAACGTAAGTTAACAACTACCACGACAGTTCTACCTCATGCTGGCTTCCATGTGATACCCAAATCGGAATTCCGAAGATTTAAACCGACTCGCAATAGATCTCCCGATTTCCTCCATTTTCCTCAACAGAGGCAGATCGTCCCTGGTGACCTTAGCAAGGCTGGAAAGCTCCTTCGTTGGTAACACCAAGAAATGATACTTAGCCTGGTGGTTTTTATCGAATATAAAACCAGAACAATTAGTATAACAACTGTAACTAACTAATGAAAATGTGGAAAGTAGAATATATTAATCGCATATATTCTTGTGGCTATTCCCCAAAATTAAATCAAAGCCGAATGACGACCGCAAAAGTTAAATTGTTGTTGATTACACAACATATTCGTAGTTAAAAAATGTTTAGTTACATAGTTAGATAAAAAATAAGCCATAGACAATTTTTTAATTTTTGGTTTAGAAAAAGCTCTTAGAATAACATAATTTAATCCAATAAAACAACAAAAATAGGTGTTATAATTATATACACAGGGCTAAATGTGCGCTATTAATTTTATAAAGAGTTTTATATTAAGTCATACATATGATTTACTGTATTTCATTATTTACTAAAGTTGAATTTTGAGTAAACCGGTAAACATCCTGTGAAGCAAGATTACATTGACTTCATCTTCTTTATTACATAATCGTTATTGGCGAATATCAGGGTATATAACATTGTAACAAATCACCACTGCATATATCATATAAAACTCCCATATATAATGTATATAATATATAATCCTATATATATCTATAACTCCTATATAAATCCTAGCACAAAACAAAATTGCATCGAATCAACACTATCTGTTCAAAAAATTATAAAGCTGCATCTCGCTTGAATAAAACATAAAAGTGATATTGCGTAGAATATCCCAAAACTGGCATTGCGTCGAATAAGTATTATGTGGATAAAGCAGTAAGGGATTCAGTAATTTTATAGACGTTATAGTCATTGATATAAAAACCAACTTTATAAACAAAACGAAAAAAAATATTCTTAAAATAATTATAATTTACGATTTTTCAAATATGGAACATTTTCAGATTCCATTCATATGACCTAAAAGAGTGCTGTAGAAAAATTATGTGGATAAAGCAGTAAGGGATGCAGTAATTTTATAGACGTTATAGTCATTGATATAAAAACCAACTTTATAAACAAAACGAAAAAAAAATTCTTAAAATAATTATAATTTACGATTTTTTAAATATGGAACATTTTCAGATGCCATTCATATGACCTAAAAGGTTGCTGTAGAACAAATTTCTAACGCTAAAATGACCACAATGTAATGTTGTTCACAGGCTCTAAGTTTTAGCTCGATCGGCTATGTCGGGAGGGTGTAGTGTATACAACCCCTTCTACGGACTGCGATACATTCCATACAAGGCTGTTTATGTCGGTTTTGTGTTTTAACCATTGATTATAGAACGACGATTGAATGAAATTCGTACTTGATGATGATGCGAAAGCTTGCGAACTAAAAATACTAAATAAAAATCATGACGACTCATGACGAAAAGTTATAATAAACACAATAAAACCGAAGTAGATATATAATTCTAAAACGATTTCACCTTTGGATACCCATCTTTGATGACGACAACTGAGTCGGTCTTTTCCACAATCAAATTTGGATCCTTCATAGCTGTGTGTAGCCCCATGAACCATGCACCTTTTTTCACGGAACCCCTTGCCATCTGTTTATACGAACAAAAAAGACCATAACAATCATAAAACGATAAAACATCATTGATATAATACGATTAAAATAAATAACATTTATTTAAAATATGTATCTTAATAAATATAGTGTTTAAACTTTTACATAAACAGGTGGCTGTTTCGAATAAACTATTGTAGGATACCTATGAAAAAATTGTGAATTTAGCGAAAATGCAAGTTAGACATTATTTAATGTACTGATAAAACCCAAAGGCAATCAATCGTAGCGAAAACGAAAGACGAGCAATAAAATATGTACTAAAAAATCATAAACGCTGCCTAATTACTATAACGTGTATATTTTATGAATATAATTTTATTTTAATTAAATCATTAATATGTTTCGCTAAACTTTCAGTTACCTATTTCTAAAGTGTTTACAATGTCAAACTTTCGGGAAAAGTTCTGTTACAAAATGCTATAGTTACATATTACAATAACTACAATTAATGGTGGTGTATAAAATAATTTACAACGTTTTTGGTGCAATTTCATCTCTTAAAAGATTAAGTTGTGAATTTTGCTATCGATATTTAATGAGTGAACTATTTCAATCGATTATAATCGCATGTTCGTATTAGTATTGTATCACAATATTATAAATATTAGGGACCATGTCTTGTCAAATGTCTTGTAAAATTTCTTTAAAACTATCGATAACTATTTTAGATAAAAACATTATAATCGAAATACCCAAAACTGTATTCTAAATTTGAACACCTTGGTGCCTTTTACTCCTAAAACAATAAGGGGTTAAATTGATCTATTGTTTCAAAGTATATATTTTTAAAATATACGGTGAAACAAGTAAAAAAAAAAAATACTATAAAATATAGGATAATGTCAAAGATAGGATTTTCAATCTATAAATTTTATATAGAAACATTTATTGTTACCCTATGAATAAGTATATCCTTAAAAAAATCCATTTTCTGTTTTCTATGACAAACAAGTATATTTGTAAACTGTTTTAGATGTATCTAATTATTTTCTTATAAGATGGAAAGTATTATATAACAAAATTAATATATTTTTTTACAGAAATCAATCAACTCGTTTTCACACAACACAGTTTTGATGAAAGTTGTATTCGACAATAAATTAACTTAAATTGTCTTCCAAACTTCGAAATAGTAAAATGTAAATAAAAGCTATCCATTATTTCTTACGCAGGTTCAAAATTGTAATTAAAAATCTTTTACAATGAAGATTTAATAATAATTAATTTATCATGAAACATATGCAACATGCAACGATACAGATTTTTGTTAAATTGATATAATGTACATAAAAATGTTACATCAAATTCAATATACATGGCTAGATTAAGCTAAGCGATAACTATACTAAAACAAGCCAATTAATAGACACTGGAACTAAACACCAAAACCGGAACGTAGAGTATAAAAATGATTTATTATTTATTAAAATTTGTATACAATTGAAACACCATGAAAGCTATTATTACAATGTTTGATTGTGGTGAAATAAATATACCAAAATAATAATTTATTTCAAAGAGTTATAAAACGTTGTTTGAAACATGCAAATAATATTGATGTACGATAAAAAAGTTTACAAAATTTACCAATATTTCTGACAAAGTTGTAACAAGAATATTGATTGTTATGTAATAAAAATGGTACAAAAAACTTATTAACGTGACAAATAATAATGACAAATTACTTTTTACTATTAAAACAAATAAGAAAGAATGAGTTCCTAATATATTTATACTGTATTTTTTCATGATAATGCTGCATCGGTATTGAAAGGAAATTACAGTGAATAATATTATAACACACAATGTCAAATATACAAAGTTACCACTTTTCAGCCAGAAAAAAACAGGACGAGAAATATCATCCGCGAGGCGAACTGCAGAGAAAATGTTGACAATTTAACATCTAGAATGAATTTAAAAGGCTTAATTAAAAGGCTGTTTCATAAAATCCAAT
The DNA here is from genome assembly GCA_034780555.1 of Coelogynopora nodosa. Lineage (NCBI taxonomy): Eukaryota > Metazoa > Platyhelminthes > Proseriata > Coelogynoporidae > Coelogynopora > Coelogynopora nodosa. The sequence goes on from JAUZND010029037.1 coordinate 7,391, forward strand.
TTAACAAATTTCCCGGAATCCCGAGCCTAGACCCCTATGGGTACTTAATTAGTACAGTATTTTGAAATTTTAGTAATTTTAATATTCTGTGGCAAAGCAGGACAAACAGAAACAAAACAGGACGTCCTACTGCAAACAGGACGAGTGGCAACCCTGTGTAAGGTACAAGTAGAATAAAAAGATTACAAGACAAATAGACTAATAAAATACGTATAGGAATGAATGATGGTACAGTGGAATCAGAATACAATCGGAGGAACATTGATGTAATGTGTGAACAACACCCAACAAACTAATGATACAATCAGTTACAATAGTCACTTTCGAAATTAAATCTATTTAAGCATATTAGGCATTACATTTTTTTATAAAAGTAAGTTGTTTTTTGCAATAATTGGCATGATTTGACACATAAAAAGCATTTATTTCGTCACTATGGGATGTCGTTGAAAAATTTTGTTTTCTATTACTACGAACTATATTTTAAAATATGTTTTTTATACCGATAAACATTATGCAAAAGGTATTGGGTTGCTATTTATTGCTTATTGGGAATCTTTGAAAGTAGTACTAAGACTCTGACGAGTGTTAATTTTAAGTCTTATTTTATAGAAGTTATGGCGATGATTACATCTTTCGTCAAGATTGTGGAGGCGGCTGGTCAATATCATAATATTTGTATATCTGACACTTTTTCATATTCAGGAGTTTAGGCGGTCCTAAATGCTTCCATTCTAATGGTTTCATTTAGATTGTACCATTCAGGAGGTACCAAATAATTCCACTTAGAAGCTTTCAATGAGAATGTAACATTCGAAAGTTACCTGGCAAGTTACCTATACTCTTACCAGTATATATATATTCTGTACAAATAAAAAACAGTTGTCCTTGTCACCATAATCAATGATCTATTTTATGTTATAATTTCAAATAAAAAATAATTATAATTTTAAACTATAAACTCATTAATGTTTCATTCTGTTAATAAAAAATACGCAAGTACTATTGCCGACTGTTTTTACGATTTTATCCCTAATGCAAGATAATATAGCATCCTGCTCCCAACATTACATAATGTACATCAATCAACCTAATGAAAAAATATAGAAACTAATCAGTACACTTTCTAATTGATACCATTATAATATAATCCTTTGCTTGCCAATACAAGTGTGCCATGTTATTACTACAGAAATCAATGTTTGGAATAATTTTACTTTATTACATTAAATTCCATTTATTGAAATAGGAATATCAATATAAATTTCAAATATTAATATTATGTAAACAAGACTATGTAAGTATAAATGCCATGTATGTATATAGTGCGTATAAAAAATGTTAAAGATTTTGAATAAAATAATTGAATGAACTTAATATTATAACACACTAAATAATGTAACGATGGTTACCAAATTGTTGGTGAGTATAAATGTGTCAACAGGACGTGTTAACATTCAGCATGAATAATACTGAAACACACAAAGTAACATCCCCTTCAAATGTTATCCTGATTAAACTACTGGAGGTAAACAACAAATTGGCATCACTAAACGTGGAATGACGACCGTCAATATTTCCTTTCGTAAACCGCTTCTGTTTGCACGATGTGTTGTTTCCGTTCAAACAGCGCTATATTGGCCTCCCAGGAAGCCTCGACAAATTTGTAGAGGTCCATGGCCGCCCGAGCGTCCTCAATTGAGCAACGATCCCCTTTCTGAATACTGCGGTCTGAATGTTGAAGATTTAAAAAAATGGATACTGTTTGTAGGAGATTATAATGAGGGAGCAATGTTGGTAAGAGATACCCATACGTCATTCTGTTGTGTACTGTAGTTAATTTTTAAATGTTAAAACCGATTTTTTTATTATCGATTATTAAAAAATCACACACATATTATAAAGAACACACAAAACATTTAAAAGTTTATTCTAATTTTTTTTTCCACTAGAATGAACAAAAGAACACAATAGAAGAAGGGGCATAATTAAATATTAAAGTTATCATATTTATCTAAATTATAAATATGTTGACTTAGTAATCGCGATAGGAGAAATCTAACCGCGTTTAGATTGATCGCACGACTAACCTGAGACTTCATGCCAACGAAATTTCTTCCTTCAATCTGTCAATCATAATTCAAAAAGTAGCACTATCGTCTATCTTGACTAATCGCTGTTGTAAAGTGACCTAATGTATAATAAATATTAAGATAACTAAAGTGCAAAATAATTAAATGATAAAATAATACAACCATTTCTAGCTAAAAAAAAAATAGTTAAAGTATTTAGATTTAGGATGATTACAAGGTGTCCGTGCCGTAACCGGATTCGATTTTCTGTATTTTCACATTTTGTATATTTTGTCTGAATTTTTAGTAGAAATATCAACTCTAAACAAACTACACCCTGGATATAATAACCCCTTTAGGTTTCACGAGAATATAGATACGATTTAAAAAGGTTTGGACAATATTTACAATTCATTTTATACATAATTAATGGATATGTTCATGCTTATTTATTTTTATCGAAAAATAACACAAACTTTTATACCGATGTAGAAACTATCCTATCTAGGACAAAATGCATAACATATTATTATTTTGCAATATAGAGTTTTTTTGATGATATATTGTAGGCAATAGTAATACACAGTAACATATTAATGACTGCATTTTGCTGTATAAGGTATCATAGATAAAATAATACATATTAAGAGTATAAGACATCGATTAACCTATAATGAGATTTTCTTGAGATAAAAGTTAATAAAAATTGCATTAGGCATACAACATAAACAGAAATTGGGGAGTGTATAAAAACTAGAAAATAGAATTCCGAATATTTCTCACACAACCCACAACTATAGACTATTCGATTCAATCCAATCTCACCCAGAAGCAAAGAGGCGAGACTGCTGAGTCCAACATCGACTTTATCCAGTGGTAGACCAGCCCGTGTACGCAGACTGAGACAGAGCGCCGTGTCACGCTGGCGATTGGCAGGATGACTCAGTCGTAAGGCGGTCAAAGCTGTGCTCAGATCATGACCAATCAAAATGCGATCCTGCAGATGGGGAGAAAATAATGAACGATCTATTTTTAACAATATGTTGATAATTGCTCTAACTGACTGTTCTCGAATAAATAATTTGTACATCATATTTATTAAATTAAATAGTCTATTTATTCACAGCTCATTTTAATAATAGTTGGTCAATAAACAATTTTTCACATGATGTGAGAATTGTACTTATAATTAATCACAAAACTATTAAAAACTAAATTTGATGCATTTAGGGTAGCAATCCCCATTTTTTAAAAGACGTCTATTACGAGTATTGATGGTGCCTATTTACGGAACAAATTATTATTATTATTACTAAACAAATCCGAATACATGCCTACATAAACTTATTTTATTGTTTAAATTTGCATATTTTTAATACACCGTAAAATTGTATGGTTTCACAAGTACTAATTTTGATATCTAAAAATATGTAGTAAGTTTACAGCAAATTGATATTTTAAGTATTCATTATTTCATTTTTAAAAATTCAGTCTATTTAATTGTTATCTGGTTAGGGTAAACTCACAAATTTCAATATAAACACTAAAGAAAAACCACAATAAAATTTAAAGTTTATTACAATTGATACAATTTGTATTAATTATACAATTCCATTTTCAACAACCTTTGTAAGGCTCAACGTTCTCTCCCTAAAAGATACTGATACCAATTTGCTTTGAATTCGCTTCGTTCTAATAAATTAATACATATTAGTGCTGCCGACAAAGGAGGCAAAATAGATATTCAATACCGTTCCGTTTATATATAAAAAATGGAAACTTTGTTCAATTGTCCTAATACTTATCGAAAAATTAATGCCAACCCTTTGAAAAAAATATAGTCATCCTTCAATTCAAATTAAATAATTCTCAGTAACAAATATCCTGCTTATTACCATACGCTTGGGGTCTTCCCAAAATTCACAAACCTAATGTCCCTCTTCGCCCTATTATTTCTTGTCGTAAGTCGCAAGTTTTTAAATTGTCCAAATTTGTTGCTTCCAAATTATCTCCCGTAGTGGGTAAGTTTTCGGGCTCCCACGTTAAGCATTCCCTCGATCTTGTGGAAAAATTAAGTAAATTTAATCCTATGAATGGAAAAAATCCTTTATCTTTTGATGCGTCAGCCTTTTTACTAATGTGCATTTTGAGCCAACTCTTGATTTTTTGCGTCGTAAATTACCCAGTCTAAATATTCAATTTCCAGTTCCTACATATTGTTTGTTAGATCTCCTTTTTTGGGTCTCTAAACATATTTTTTTAAACTTCAGTGGTCAGTTTTATGAAAAAAAATTCAGTTTCTCTATGGTAAATCCTCTCTTTTCAATTTTAGCCAATATCTTTCTGGAACATATCGAACTGGAAATGCTCCCCCGTTTTGTTGGAATTAAACCTAAACTTTGGCTCTGTTACGTAGACGATGTTTTAGCTTTTGTCGATAATTTTTTTTGTCCTAATCATTTCTTAAATTACATAAATTCGTTGTACCTGTCTTTAAAATTTACTTTTGAATGGGAATCTGATAATAGTATCTCTTTTTAGATCTCCTGATTAAAAAATTAGATTCTTCCCTTATTTTTAACATTTACCACAAACCTACTCACGCACAGTAATTCGTACCTACATTTTTTCTCTTTCCATAGCCGTAACATAACATTAAATGTAGTTCAAAGTCTTTTTCTCCGTGCTTTAAAAATTTGTAGTTCTCAGTTTATCGATGACGAAATTAAATACATCCGTTCCTCCTTTAGAAATCTAGGCTACTCAAATATTCTCCTAAATAAAGCCTTGTTTCGGGCTCGAAAATCTTTTCACAATCCTCGTATTAATAAGTTAGATTTTTCCACTAAGAATATATTATCTGTACCTTTCTTAGATAGCTTAGATACTTCTTTTAACAAACAATTTATTATAACTTCTAACTCTAGACTTGTCTTTAATTACCCCAACACTCTTAAATCTAAGCTTTCTTCTAATTCTATTTCTTCAAATCCGAACGGAGGTGTTTATAAAATTAATTGTCTTAATTGTAATTCTTTCTATATAGGTGAAACTGGCAGAGATTTAGCTGTCAGAATAAAAGAGCACACATGTAACGTTTTAAATTTAAAAGCATGTAAAGTAACATGAATTTTCGGTGTTATGGAAATATTCAGTGACTTGTATAGCAGCCATAAAATAAGGATCCAATTTTGTTCCAAAACAAAACTAGTTGTCACAACATCTGATAAGTGTTTAAAAGCTTAAACATACGGCAATCAGGTGGGCTAAAATATTTTAATGGATCTACCTTCAACAACAATTTTCTACGTGAATTACCGTCAAAGGTTCCTTCATACATTGCATTAATTACCTATGTAACACGCCTTGCACCACTTCATAGCTTCAGCGGGACAGATCACTTCCATTTCTTTAAACAATTTATTGACTGCTCCAAGCATCAAATGAGGTTTATGTGGAGGTAAAATATCAAAAACCTCCTAGCTAGTATCACCTTTAAAGATGGGAATATGAACCACATTGCGATATAATTTGGCTTCTTTTGTCGAACAATCCTTTTCGTACCAGCTTCAGAACTTTTATGTGATGTTTCCAATAGTACGCGGTTCTCCTCCGTTATCCAATGTTCTTTTGTGTATGTCACACCAACGGCAAGGGTGACTTGACGAACTAGTCATGAGTCCAATATTATATTATATAATTATATTAGCAAGTTTCAAATCTGTTGATAAGCACTTTTGTAGATGTGATTCTCTCCAAAAATCTGTCGTTTTCAAGTGAATCCAGGGCTTTATCATGTTAGTATAACATTCTTTACGGTCGGGAGCCAGTGCAATAATAAATAGCTTCTTTACGACAGTATCATTCAAGGAAGATGAAGCTGTTCTCTGCATATATCGATTTTCATGCTGCTGTTGGTTTTTTTGTCATTTCAGATTTGCAGAATGTAATTCATAAAATGACTCATATTATGGCAATGAACAAAAGTTTTAACTTGAATAGTATTACTTTTTTTAAATCCATTGATTTTACACTAAAGTAATCATAAGGAGAGTGGCTTCTTTCATTAAGCTTTGATTTGAAATTGTATTAAACACTTATAGTTTTACTTTCACAACCTACTCGAATGTGTGATGTCAAACTTAGTGCTTGTCGTTTGGATAAACCCATGTCTACTTGAATATTAACCATGTCATCCACATAGGATGAGGATGTTTTGATTACAGAGTCACTATTAGGAGAAACAAAGTGGGGTAAATGTAACGGAGGCCCAGAATCTGTAGCTAATAATAGGGTTGTGTTTCAATTTTGAGAAACACTTTTTCCTTTATTAAATCTGAAGCAAGTTTCATTTCTGAATTTCCTATAGCTTCACACTTTGACAGTTCTTTGAGATTCTCATGACGGCTTGTATTAGTACAGTTGTGAGAAATATTATCTACCTTCACAACGGTTAAGCAAAAGCTAAAAAAATTTATTGTTTCTCGAATAATGCAAGGAAAAATATTTTTTTATTCAATTATTGATAATCAGGATACCCTGATGGTGAAATAGCTTTTTGTAGACATTTAACTTCAGGTTATTTTTGTTGAAAATATGTTTCTGATAAAGGACCAGGAAACAAGGCAGACAAATATTTAACTATATTTTAACAATTCTAAATATGCTAAAGTTATTTCATGAAACGTTCTATGTTTTAAGAAATATTATATAATGATCACGCTTAAATCACGGTTAAAATTTCAGTATTTTTTAAATAATTAGACGATTTTAAAACATACAAAAATACACTAATTAAATCATCAATACGAAAAGTAAAACGATATAAATATCCATCAGATTGTCGACTACAATAATATATAATTTATATGCGCATAGCTTAAATAATAAAAAAGTTTTTCGATGACCGCGATTTTATATTTTTTAACTTTTAGTAATTTTTAACTTTTAGAACGCTAATCTTAATGAGATGTTCACTGAAGCCAATTTGATTTTTTTCCTAAAATTTAACCTGATTTTAAAATATTTAACAATATTTTAACAATTCTAGATATACCTACTAAAGTTATTTCATGAAACGTTCTATGTTTTAATAAATATTATATAATGATCACGCTTAAATCACGGTTCAAATAAAACATTAATATGAAAAGTAGGATGATATAAATATACATTAGAATGTCGACTACAATAATATATAAATTATAAGACTATAGCTTAAATAATGAAAAGTTTTTCGATGAATGCGATTTTATACTTTTTAACTTTTTGTAATTTTTTTATTAACTTTTTGAATGCAAATCTAATGAGATATTCACTGAAGACAATCTGAATTTTATTTTCTGAAATTTAACCTGATTTGAAAATATTTAACTATATTTTAACAATTCTAGATATACCTACTAAAGTTATTTCATAAAACGTTTTATGTTTTAATAAATATTATATAATGATCACGCTTAAAGCACGGTTTAAATTTCAGTAATTTTTTTATAAATGGACTATTTTAAAACACAAAGATACATTAAATAAAACATCAATATGAAAAGTAGAATGATATAAATATACATTAGAATGTCGACAGCAATAATATATAATTTATATGACTATAGTTTAAATAATGAAAAATAATTTCGATGACCGCCATTTTTGTAATTTTATAGACAACTTACGCATGTTAACATTGTATGAATATATATTAACTCTTAAAATCAATTTAATAAAAATATTTATCACTACTCCATACCAATTTACATGAAATAAAAAGATTTTCTATATACGAAAATTTGCAATGCGATGTCAATGCAATGCAAGTCAAACCTCTATGATAATGTGCGGTTAAATAGTTAAAACATATATTTTTTATAATTATATATTGTAGTACTCACATGTTTTTATCAGAATAATTGATATAAACGCACACATACACGCATGGGATAATAATTGATGTCGTAGTTTTGTGCAAATCAAATTTTGATAAATATGTGTACATATGATATTAATAAGTGCATAATATGTTACACATTTCAAAATTATAAAGAGCATAAAAATGTATCAACACAGTAAAGCCACGTCCGTACATAAGACAATTTGCAAATGAAATGAATTACATTTCTTATCATGTTAGTTAGGCGTCCGTATGCTATAAGTCACCTGTTGAAATGACGTGACGTCGACACGCACGATATTTATCATACGTGACCTAGAAGTCTAGTAGGTATGCACCCAAACGTGTCACCGACAATAACAATTAAATATAAAACTTTCCTGATCAAGTTTTCTCATGCGACCGATCTAAGTAAAACCCTTATCTATATTTGTCTCAATATCTCATCTGTCTGTCTCAGTATCTCATTATCTCACTATCTCATTATTTCACTGTCTCAATATCTCAATAGCTCACTAACTATCTATCTGTCTAAATATCTCATAGAATTAAAAATTTCTAAATAGTACATTAAAGATGTTAAAAAATTGACTTTTGATATTTTATCGTTATAGTGGATATTTTCAAAGGTTTTAAATGTTAATATAATGATATCCTATTTCGTCTGTATGGAAGTATCTACATAAAAGAAAAAGAACTATAAAATAGATTAGTTTTACAGAATCCAACAATAGACTATAAACATGAATATTTAGTAAAATACCGATAATTTAATCAATTTGAGTTTTGAAAATTTGTATATGCCTTTTCTGTCATTTCCAAAATTTGCACGATTGTATTTTTATATAGATATTATAATTTATAAAGCAATTCTAAGCTTTTTAGATATAAAACACAAAAATGTTCAGTGCTTTAATTATATTGTTAAAAATAAGCATACATAAATATATAATTTGTTCTAGTGGATTCATTAAAAAACAAAACAAAAAACATGCTTACAGTGGTGTAATTTTATGTATAATTTTGTTAATTTGATTATAAGTATCTAAAATAATCATAAATATTATAACAAAAGTTTACATGGCATTTAATATATGATACATCATTGTTTGTACAAAATCTAATTTTCATATAATTTTTATATAAAAGTAGTATGGGAATGGTCGACTCTAAAACATTTAATTATTTTTTAATAAAGATTATATAAAGTTATTATTATAGAAATGGTTGACTATAAACAAATTAATTATAATATATAACTTTTATATAAAAGACTATTTAAAAGTAGTGTAGGAATGGTGGATTATGTAACAACTAATTATAAATTTTTTATATGATAGACTATATCAAAGTAATATATGTTACATATAGTATGACTTATATTGACTCTGTATAATTTAGTTCAGTATTGCATTGTCTCATTATCACACTATCTCAATGTGTCTGTGAGAGAAAATTTAATGTAAATTTTTAGAATTTTATAATTAAAAAATTGTTTAAAACTTTTTTCATGGAATTTATTTTGAAATTTTATTATTTTATATACTATAAAGTATCTGATAGATATATTATCCATATATTGGAACAAAAATAAACTAAAAACTGACATATTTCTTTGATAATATGGAATTTAAGATAAGTGTTTTACTATTAAAAGTTTTAAATGTTTCCAACATGAATGTATTTAAGAACAGGAGGGTGTGGGGAGGGGAACATGTATAACTCACTACTTCAGTTTATGACATAGAGGAGCGGCAGTCGATAGCCGTCCACCAATCGGTTCGGATACTTGTTATACATGTACGTACACATGAGAGAGAGAGAGAGATTCACTGAATTCTCTACGCCCATGCTTTGCTTCCAAATCGGCACAACAGAGATCAATAAGTTGATTCCAGCCATTGTTGATTGGCTCCAGTGAATAACTCATTAAGATTTGCGTTCTAAAAGTTAAAAAATTACTAAAAGTTCAAAAGTATAAAATCGCGGTCATCTAAAAACTATTTTATTATTTAAGCTACGCGCATATAAATTATATATTATTGTAGTCGAAAATCTGATGGATATTTATATCGTTTTACTTTTCATATTGATAATTTAATTAGTGTATTTTGGTATGTTTTAAAATTGTCTATTTTATTAAAAAATACAAAAATTTAAACCATGCATTAGATTTGCTTTTTCCGCGAATTGGCTTTTAAATGTTTCTATATTACGACGCACCTCGAACATAAATTGTCATTATTCGAAATATAACGTATTATTTCTAAAAACTAATATGTATTATTTTCAAGTAATGTAATAAACCAATGTTTAAATATGTTTAAATATTACAACAATATGTTCAACATTTCTATTTACGGAGGTATTTTTTATACCATTTTGATCTACTTGTATATATATAAATACAATTTAAACAAATTATAATCAGAATTTTGATTATTCACAGAAAGAATGTGAAGTGTTAATCGTTAATAGCCATTGGTACAACTGCTTATATCGATAATTTCATTTTGAAAATTATAAACACTACAATTTTCTGTTGTTAATAAAAAAACTATTTTCGTAACAGCAGAATGGTTTAATTGAATTCATAATTAGGTTAGCAGTTTTGCACACGTGCTTATCCAAAATGTTGAAATTTGTTCGAACTATGGGGGGGTCGAATCATATTCAATTAACCCCGAGAAAATTAATCCATTGTCGTTATAAAACGTCTTAGTTACCAAATTTATTGGTTAACCATTTAATGAATTTAAAACGAATTTTTCATTTTCGCTATTATGAAATAATTATCACGATCGTATTACGAAATATGGGGAAAATAAATTGTATAATTAATTATCAAAGTCAGACATATACAGTAATATATCACAATATGTCGTATAAAAAATGATTTTCTTTAAAAAAATATTATGATTAGAGAGAGACACTAACAGGATACGTCCGTCACTTCCAAAAAAAATATGAAAAATGAGCGCTCGCAAAAATTACATATCTTATATAATATTTATAGTTTCATTTTTAAGTTTCGGTTTCAATAACGTCACTACCAGTACATCACCTAGAAATTGGACAAAAATTGATGCAGAGCCCAACCTTCTTAACTACTGCCCTCTTTCTAAAGCCAACCAAACACTCTAAAACTTCTATTAAATGTTCGTACATGACCGAATGTGTGCAGTTAATTGCAATAAATGCAGATATTAGCACAAAAATGGCTTGTAAAGTTGTACGCGTCCAAGATATCGTTTACAAAAATGTAGACACTTTGGCTGTCATCTACAATTGACTCGTAAGCAATACGAAGTCGCAGACATCCGCAAATCAGGCCCATTTTGAGTTTATGATCTGTACAAATTAAAACAGAAAATACTTGACACATCATGTACTATACTTGTAAATGTTTTGGACAATAAAATGGGCTATGTGTAATTACATCTACTGGAAAATAGTTGTTAACGATTTCAAAACAACAATATATATTACTAATATCTAATCTGAACCCAAATAAATATTTACTTTAATATCATATTGTTTTATTCTAATTTTTTTAGTATTTTATCTAAATGTTCTTTAATTAATCCATTTAGGTAAATTTCCCTTAAGAATACACTTGTAAATACATATGTAAATAATAATAAACTTCTGCTTATATGAGGTTTACAAAATTTATGTTTTCTTAAACCAGCAAACTTTTATGTTTGGTTTTTAATTAAGATTATTCATAACTTTCTATAAATATTTTTTTGTCTATAGACATTTTTACAATAAATTAGAATTGAGTAAAATTGATTTTATATATGTTTCAATTTTATACTTGTATTGCTATATGTACATTAAAGTGCTATTGCCATTGCAAGTAATTTTTGTCACTATATAAAAGTATATAAATATAACCATTATTATACTAAAATTTTACTTTATTTTGCAAACCATTAACAGAAATCTTTGAAATATTTCACTGAAACCATTTCAGGGAAAAGTTATAATATTTTAGTTAACAAATTTTTATTATGTATTTAACATGCCATACAGAAAATAAAATAAATACATATGTACTGTATTATGAATTTATATCGAAACTTAACCTAATAACTTATTGACTCAATATATATAGGAGTAATTGTATGTTCAAATATATGTTCAAAATATGATTAATCATATATGACAAATTTCAACTCGAGTACATTTTTCAGAGAGGATAGTTTTATTTATGGCTATATTTGGATGTATTATATGATATACAATTTTGTGTCAAAATATTTTTAATTTAATTGTGCATTCGAATCGATCGTATCAATTTTGATCAATAGATGTCTTCATTTATTCATATAGTAGACTTTTAACTTTAAATAGGGCATACATATGTCCAAATCAAAAGCGAAAAGGGACACATATTTATTTTATTTTTATATTAACAATAATCTATTTTAAATCTAAATTTTCACGTCTTCGTAAATATTGTTTTAATATTGCGTTTACCCAACAAAATATAAAAATATAGAAAACCGAAACGATTTTTTTTGAAAATACAATAACATACGTGCGACTAATACACGAAAATATCTAATCATAAGTGTATTTCAAAATTCATTTTAGTATTGTATAATGATGACGTTACCAAAAATTATAATCGTACAGAAATTATTCAATTGATAGAAAAATAAAAGTGAAAAATTAGTGAATATAATTTTAAGAAATTGAAGAAGTAATTTAATTTTGTAAGTATTGGATTAATTTTATTTTCTATTATTTTGGAAAAATTGAAAAATAATTTCAATTTTTTTATTGTTTTGGAAAAATTAATATATTTTTTTATTGTTTTAAAAAAAGGGGTATAATTAAGATAATAGAAAAAATAATTTAATCTTCTAAGTAGATATAAATATGGGTTTTTCGCGTAAATTTTTCAACGTTATTTTTTGTCTTGTTTTGATTAGGGGGGTATAATTAAGATGATAGAAAAAATAATTTTGAAAAATGGGCGCGAAAAACCCTATTTATATCTACTACGTATATCTTTCAGGATCATCCGCTTTAATTTTTTGTCTAAATGTTGATTGATGTTCGATGAACAGATGGATTATTTTCGAAAGATATCCAATTGGCTTCTCGTGTCACAGGCTGCAGAATATCACTAGAATGGACGTCTGTTCGTCTGTTTCGTCTAAATTTCTAAAATGTGAAAACAACATAGTATTAACTTGAATGTCCCAAATGTACTGTATACAACATATGATTTAGAGGGTGCTCATAAAATAAACATTTGATTTTCTATTGACATTACTTTATTGTATTATTATTATTGAAAAAACATTATTAACACTTTTTAGATCAATATATAGGGTTTTCTAAGACTAAGACTTTCTAAGACTATTACCTTAGTGTTATATATTTTTGGTATTTTTTATTATGAACTATTTTGTATTACATATAGAGCATATATATATTTAAAAAATACAAAAATCTGATAGCACTATTTCAAAATAATAGTAAGTATAATATTACCATTGCACTAAATTAGCTTTCTGTACGTCAATTTTATAAACCAAAAGAAATTATCAAACAATGTCCCAATTGTAGGACTGAATGCAACATACTAACAATGACATGAATAATAATGATAATAACTCTGTATATTACCTTATAGTAGAATAACGAGGGCATATTTTAAAATATGTTGCATTCAGTACTTTTTTAGGGACAAAATGACACTGAAGAACAAAACTGCATTTATTCATATTACATTATATGATCACACCGCTTCTACATATTAATATTCAAATTTCACATGTTTAAAGAAACATTTAAAATATAGAACAACAGAAACAATAAAGTAAGATGCAGAATATGCATGCATGTGTGTACACAGATAAATGCACAATACTACCAAATGTTATTGCCTTTAAATTGAATAGTTCTAATCTATACATTAAACATTATAAATATGATTAATTTTACTTACTATATAGCTTGTCCGCTCAACAAACAAAGCTGTATTGTGATATTCCAAACACAAGCAAAATGACAGCAATTTCAAAAAGCTGTATATTTATGAACGCTGAAAATATATTGAATGCGAATAAATCAGCCCTTCATACCTTAACGAGTTAGTGTGCATTTAATTATTTTTCCAAGTATCAATTTTTAGATTATGATTAAATACCTACAATTTGAGTGTCATAGAAATTGAGTATATCGCTTTTGATATGCTTTTTCAAGAGATATGTTGCATTCAGTACAGTTTTTCAGGGACAAATTCCCGGTTATATAAAAACACCCACATATTGTATGCTAACGAGTAAGTATAGAAAAATAACGACTACTATATTGTATAAAAGCATCGATAAGCATATACATTTATTGTATGCAAAATTTAAAAGCTTCGATAATGTTATAAAATTGCAAATGATTGGTGAAAAATAAGTATAAAATGAAATATATATATAAAACAATAAATATTAATTATATATAGTATCGTAATAATGAATACAATTAATAGCATTGATAGTCAAATACATAAGTTTTTTAAATGATATTTCATAGTAATAAAATATACTATTTGCATAATAGATTACCTATATGTACTAGTAGCAATGGACTACACATCAATATATTTTATAGTTTTTAGCTAATAAAATACAATATCTAAGTTATAACTATAAGTTATAGATGTTTTGCTGAGGTATACATAACGATAAAAATCTACGCTCTCAAACATGTTCACATTTTAAATTATACTTTTAGATTATTTTTAGATGTATATATATACTAAATACACCCCCCCTCTTCACCCAATAAAGTATAAGCTTTTATTTCAACTTAAAATTTCAGTGCGTCGCAACAAAGAATAATATGAAACTTCATTGTTCATATACGCATTGTACATCGTCAATGCGATCTTTGAATGTATCGTGCATAAATTATTGTTGACTTTCAATGCCCTTTTCTAGAGTAGCGTTTGTTTGCCCATTGTGAGATGAGAGAACGTGTGCATTAGACTCCTGTAGGGATATAGCAAAATGAAACACTAGAAAGTAAAACAACTCCAGTTATAGCAGTTTTAGTATTACACTTTTTTTGGAATACATTTCTGAAAATATAATAGAGAAGCGAAATCACTGTGCAGTTATTTCAACACTTCATCGGAAATGATCCTCAACCATTCCCATAACGATGGTAAAAAACTATGAGACAAGAAATGACAAATTTTACCCAATAAAACTATAATAAAATTATATTTGTAATATATATATAATTTATATCTGACACAATTCCTATACTACAATTAGTGTGGTGAATGATGAACATATGCAACATATGAAATTGGACAATTTTATATAATCATAAATAATAAAAGAAATAGTAGTATAACATAAAAATGACAATATATATATATTTTAAATGTTAAATAATAGAAATTATTTTTTTTCTATGTGGAACATGACCTTACATGTAATCAATTGTTGACAATTATTAGTAGTAGCCTATGGTTAAGAATATTTATTCCAATAATAAAACTTAATAATTAATACACTAATACTATTATTCAATTATTCAATACTATTTCTATTCAATCGATATATTTATGTATTTTTTATTTAATTCGAAAGTATGTACCATACTTTATGAACTGCTATTTTATTAACGAATTAACGCATGCCACTTATGAAAAGGCATGAATCATTATTTTCACTTCATTTATTTTAACTCTCTAATGGTATAGTATATGTAAGCAAAATGTTGAATGAATTCACTTTGTTGCATATAACAGTTACTCATTATCACTAAAATAGCTCATTCATTCATCACAAGGCGGGTGAGTTATAAATGTCAGCGCGTTTGTATAATTTGTGCATGTTAGTGCAGGTTAATGATAAAGTACAGCTAAACATTCAGACCAATTCTTTATTAAGAACACGGTGTACCTTATTAAATGTAATGTATGCACTAAAGTCTACGTTGGGCAATCTCACAGATGTA
>JAUZND010029048.1:0-23335 GCA_034780555.1 Coelogynopora nodosa
GGTGGTTTTAATTTTTAAAATGGTCCAATATCTTGGAATTTATTTTCAACCTCCTCATTGGTGTCGCTGACTGTAAATTTGAAGATATTTGTCACGACAAATAATTTATCTTTTATATTGAAAGGCCTTCATTAAAAGTACTTGAAATTCGATTGATCAACGCCCTAGATTCAATTCACGTCTTAGAAGAAATATAATCATTTTCGAATACTCTGAAATGTCTGATATATCGATAACTTTCATAAAAATCAGGTAATTAAAAAATATTTATTAACTGTTGAATGTTGTAAAATAGCGTTTATTTAAAAAAATTTATCTTGTAAATTTCGGTACGGAAATTATAATTATTTACACAACTGAGTAAACTAAAATTTATATTCTCCATCACCAATATTCATTTTAAAAAAGTCCATTAAAAAACTAAATTTTAATTTAAAATGTCCATTGATAATGACGAACATCATCATGTACTTCTTTCATGCGACTCAGACGTATTGCAAAATAAAAATTGTTAAAATATCGATTCATTGCATATATTCATGAATGAAATGCGATATTTCAATATTCCCATGCAAAATATTTTTTAAAAAAATTGAAAATTTTTAGCAACAATACCAGCAATTAATGAAGAACGACCAACTTGTGGATATTATCATTTATTTCCTGCCTAATCAAGACAAAACAGATGGAAATGACAACGATGACGAGTCGAGAAATAGCTTTATTGAAAATTTAAAACGACAAAATGTGCAAGTGGAGGAATTTACAGAAACGGAAAATGATGTTTTTAAAATTTTATAATATTAATTTAAATGCCATTTTAATAAATCTTCTAGACTGTTATAAAATTCTACCTCATTAGAGCCACTTGGAAGCTTTTATGCCGAGAAGCACATAATAAAAAAATACACAAACCAATTCAACACAACAATAAAATTCTACAAGACGAAATGAACAAAATTTCAAACGATGAAACGGCCATTTTGAAATTTTGTTGCCGAAAAAATGAAAAAATATCAGATTGTGATTATAACGACGAAATTGTTTTAACTTATCCTTACAAGCAAAATTTGCAGGATATTTTTCATAAATTTGACAAAAATGGAAGCATTATAAAAGAAGGTTATTTTACGAGTGGTGAGCGAAATTTATTGGTCTATAATGTTTTGTGTAGGACTATAGAGGACGTAGGGAAAAATAGTAAAAATTTAAATTCAAAAATTTTTTAAAAAATATTTAGTGGGGATAGACTCGTTAGTTAAATGTAAAATTTTCTCAGGTTATTACGCTGTACACCAGGTAAATATTTAAAAATACAAAACTAGAAAATTTTATATTTAAAATTAATAATTATTAAACTTTTTTAGCCTCTTGCGAATAAGGTAGCTACAATAAATGACAGGCAGGTATAATTTTATTTACATGCATTTTACTGTACAATTTTTACAAAACATTTTTTAAATTGGATTTGAAAGCTTTTAATCGCTAAAATGTGAGAGAGAACTCAATTAAAAAAAATAATAAAATAATAAAATAATAAAATAATAATAATTTTGTACTTGAATGTGAAATTGAATTTCCTTGGGGGTAGCGGCATCCAAATCAAATTTCAAGTTTGACTTTACAAATTTTAAATAAAATGATTTATCCCCGAGGGTAATTTTGTATCCGTGTTTAACTACATCTCGATATAACGACAAGATTATTTTCCGATCCATATAATTTAATAATAAATAAATTGATTGAAAATTTATTTTTTAATATAACCATGGTTTTTTAAAATTAAATAATTTTTATAATTTTTTTATAATTTTTTTAAAATTTAAATGTTAACATTTCCAAGATTCTCAACAATACATGGGCTAATTGGAAAAATTTGTTAAGCCCCAGACAACCTCTATCAGCCATTAGAAGGTATTTTGGAGAACGTATTGCATTTTATTTCTCATGGCTACAGTTTTACACTGTAATGCTTGTACCTCTTTCAATAATTGGAATATTGTGTTTTTTATATGGAATTTTGAGTCAAGATCTTTCAAGGTTGGTTTTTTTGTTTTTTACATTTTTTAATTTTTTAGTCAAGATATTTGCAAAAATATGGCAAATACAATCATGTGCCCAAAATGTCCAAAAAGATGTGCTTACTGGTACCTTTCTGCAGAGTGTAAATTTTCAAAATTGGCTCACTTGTTTGACAACAAAGCGAGTTTGTATTATACCGTTTTTCTCACTTTTTGGGGTAAATAAATTATAAAAAAATGGGGGAAATAATATTATATTTTATAATATTAAAATATATTTATAAGCTACTCTTTTTTGTGAAATTTGGAAAAGAAGGCAGAATGTCACCGCTTATAGTTGGAGAGTACATGAGTTCACAGAACAAGAAGTTTAAATTTTAAATTAATTCAAAATTTAATACTTTTTAGACAAACAGGTCAGATTTTGAACACTCGGTAAAAACAAAGAGAAGAAATATCGTTACGGACGTAATAAGATATTATATTTAATGAAATTAATAAAAAAATTATTTAAATTATTTTTAAATTTTAACATTTTTTATAAATTTAGGAAATGGAGCCCTACCTACCCATGAGAATAAAGGCTTGGTTTTTTTCAATATCGATCGTCACAATTTTAACACTGGTTTGAAAAATATAAAAAAAAATAATTAATAATAATATTAAATAAATCTTGTAAACTTGTAGATTTGCATGGTCATTGGAAGCCTCTTTGGAATAATAATATATCGTCTTGTGGTTGTGGAAAGAATTTACAGAAATTTACGAAATGTGGACAATTCTGAAAATACAAACTCATACGCCAAACTATTAACTTCAATTAGTGCAGGAGTCATTAATCTCATGACAATTATGATTTTTGAACAAATTTACAAAAGAATTGCCCTCAAATTGACATTTATGGAAAAACATAAAAAAGATTCTCAGTTTATCAACAGCTTCACTTATAAAATGTACCTTTTTCAGTTTATCAATTTTTACGGCATGATATTCTACATTTCATATTTTAAAGCCCCGTAAATAATTTTTTAATTTAACTTTTAATATAATTTATTTGCCAGGTTTCAGGATCCAAATGGCCGGTTTTATTTATTTAACAAGTATGAGCTGTCTCAGGTTTACAATTTTTAAAATAAAATCTGTCATTTAAAAAATTAGTGCGAAGTTAGTGGGTGTATGGTAGATGTGACTATACAGCTTATTATCGTTATGGTGGGTAAGCAGATTCTTGGATCTTTCAAGCAAATTATTAAACCGTAATTAATGTTTTGCAAAATTAATGACATTTTTATCAATTTTAAATACACTTTTGAAGAATTTAGTTTATTTTAAAAAAATTAAATGACATTTTTATCAATTTTAAATGCACTTTTAAAGAATTTAGTTTAATTTTAAAAAAATCAATGACGTTTAAAATTAATAAAAAGTTTATCTATTTTGGATTATTAATTTTTAATTCTAGCTGCGTTGTTTCTGAAATTAAATCGACAAAATACTCAACAAATGAAAATCACGATGCATATTGGATAGACGATTTTTATTTACCTGAAACTGATGAACTGAGCCTTTTCCCCGAATATTTGGAAATGGGTTAATATTTAATTAATTTATTGTAATTATTTCTAGTCATCCAATATGGATTCATAGTAATGTTTTCAATTTCTTTTCCCTTGGCTCCAGTCTGTGCATTGATTAATAATCAGATTGAAATCCGGTTAGATGCTAACAAAATGCTCAAGAAAATTAGACGTCCTATAGCTCGCAAAGCACAAGGAATTGGAGCTTGGTTTACGATAGTTAATAATGTAACTTTTTTGGCTACAATTGTTAATGTAATTTTTTAATAACTTTATAACTTTATAAATTTATATATAAAATATTTATTAAATATATTAATTAAAATTTTGAATCATTTATTTTTTATTTAGGCGACACTTTTGGCATTTACATCAGATATTGTACCAAAGTTGGTATACGAGAATAAAAATTCAGGAAATGGTACATTGGAAGGATATTTAAAATCTACGCTGGTGAATTTTAACGTGACAGATTTTAATCCAAGTATTAGGCCAGAATTTCCATATATTGATAATGTGACGGAATGTAGGTAAGAATTTTATAATATTTCAATTTTCTAATTTTTTATTAATGATTATAATAATTATTGTAAATTATTAATAAAAACTTTGAAAAAAACGTATAAAAATTGAAAATTTCAAAACCATATTTAGCTTTCGTGCTTACCGAAACGTTGTAGAAGGTGACCCAAACAAATATGTTTTAAACACTAAATACTGGGAGATTTTGTTTTACAGAATTCTATTTGTCGTATTGTTTGAGGTTTTTTTAATCATTATATTCTAGAATAAAATAATTTTATATATAAATTTATATATAAATTAATTAATTTTTATAAGAATTCCGTTGCAATACTCACAATTATATTACGATTTCTCATTCCCGATCTCCCGAGCCAAGTAAAAAATATTAAAAATTACGAAAAGGAGCAAATTAGAGTGTTACAAAAGTCGAGCAGGTTGGAATAATTGTAATTTATTGTTTTGGCATTAAAAGATACATGTTACTGTTGTAAAATTAATAATAAATTATTAATATATATTATTTACTATTATTAAATTTTTAAAATAGTTACCACCATAATCAAAATTTAATCGTCGTTACTTTACTTTAAAGTTTACACGAGTTACGTAACTTTTAAATATTTACAAAAAATTATTTTAATAAAACATGAAAAAATCACTCTCTCAATTATCAGTTTTGATTGCTAATTTTAAAAATAGTAGTAATAATTATTTTAATCATAAGTGCTGTAAACACGTTTCTACCAACGTCCAAAAATTACAAAATATATCTGGTATAGTCTCATCTCATAATGAATGGGATCCGTTGGAAGAAATTGTCGTGGGGTGGGCAGAAGGATGTGTATGGCCGGAATTTACAGGAGATTCAAAGGTATTTTTTAAATAAAATTTGTTACTAATTAGTAATTATAATAGTTATTACAATATGCCATATCTAGAGACGCCTGTTGCCTGCCAAGTTCAAAATTTTAAAAGATAAATGCAATGGACCATTTGAGGCACATTATGTTCAAAATGCCAAAAAACAAGTGGATGAATTTGTTTCAATATTAAAGCAAGAAGGGGTTATTGTTCGCAGACCTGAGAAGATTGATTATGAGAAAATAGGAAAGTATAAAACGCCCAATTTCGAATCAAAAGGTGGTTATATCCAAATTAATTAATTTATTTTTTATTTTTTATATTAATTAGGTTTTATCAATAGCTGTCCACGTGATTCTACTTTAATAGTGGGGAACGAAATAATAGAGGCGCCAATGTCTAGTAGATATAGATATTTCGATACAGAACCTATGAAATTGTTGTTTAATGAATATTTCGAAAAGGGTGCTAAATGGACATTAGCGCCAAAACCGAGAATGAAGGATGATCTGTATGTGGAGGTAGTAATATATTTCATGAAATTTGTACTTTTTATTCAAACATTTTCAATTTTAATCACATTTGGTTATTTATTTCGTGATATTTATTCTTTATATTCACAATATTGTCAATTTAAAATTAGAATTTCCCAACTGACCTACAGGAACGTAGAAAATTGCTCAGAAACTACAATTACGGATTAACCAACGTAGAACCTGTTTTTGATGCAGCTGATGTAATTAGATTCGGAAAAGATCTAATTTACATTAATTCAGTAGTAAGTAAACTTTAAACCTTAAACTTTCAAATATTATTATATAATACTTTACTTTATATAATAGAGGATTAATGTTTTTAAAAAAGATAATATAATTATATTATTGACAAATTCAATTCTAGACTTCAAACAGAAAGGGATTAACGTGGTTAAAACGCCATCTGGGTGAACTATACACTGTAAACGATGTGTTGGTTGACGATCCTCTATGTACGCATATAGATTCTACCATATCTCCAATTAGTAATAATATTCATAAAATTTAATATTATTTTAATAAATTAAATTAGCTCCTGGCGTAGTAATTGTCAATAAAACGAGAGCTCCTTTAAAAATAAATGGAAATAATGTCAAGGATTGGAGTTTTTTCACAAATAGAGGTTGGATTGTTGAACCATCTCCAGATCCAGTAGTCGTCACGCGTAAAAATAAATTTTATATATTAGTTAATAATATTAATAATATAATCTATTATAGCTTCGTTTTTTTCGAGTCATTGGCTGAGTATAAATTTTTTACTTTTGGGACACAAAAGGGTAATTTTACAAAAAGGAGAATATCCACTCGTTAAACTTTTTAAAAAGTATGGAATAAAATGTATAGAAATTGACTTTTTACATGCAAATATTTTGGGAGGTGCTTTTCATTGTTGGACTCTAGATATAAGAAGGCAAGGGGAGTTGAGTAGTTATTTTTAATTTGTTAATAAATTTTATTCACCTGAAAATTAGTTTTAGAAAAAATATATTATTTGCAAAATTAGTCGTAAAAAACGTTATAAAAAAGCTGAATTTTAGTTTTTTTGAAAAATATTAATGAGATATTTTAATATTTCCATATCTATAACATAAATTATTCTTTATACATATAAATTTGCAAAAGATTCCTTTCGAAAGCTTTCCAGGTCAATTTTATGTAGAAAATAATACGTTGGTATGCAGTTTAATTAGGTATTTTATTTTACAAGTAGAAACATTAAAAGTAATAAATATTCACTTTTGAATTTTTTCCAGCTTTTATCCACAAAGCATTTAAATTAAAAGCATTTTTAAAAAAGACATTTGAAAATATTTAATCTACATTTACATTAAAGGTTAAACAAACTTGAAAATAAATTATTCTTGATTACTAGTATAAAACAGACCATTTATTCATAATATTCACCTATATTTCATTTTTTAAATGAAAAGTTTTCGTATTTTAAAATCGTTAGATGACACTCTGTGCGGCATATTTAAAAATCATTGTGCAACATTTTCGTCAAAAATAGGAAATTCGTCTGTTAAAATTTCTTCAACTAAATTTGATAAAGAGAGATTAAAATCCCAGCGGAAATACCCAGTAGTCAATTCTTTTAATGAATGGGATCCTCTGGAGGAAGTTGTTATTGGGAGAGCTGAAGGTAATATTTGGCCAGCGTTGACATTTGATATGTTTGTAATTTTATTTTAAAAATTTTATTTGAAATAATTAAATTTGGAGTTTTTTTAGCGCCGTGTTACTCCTGATAAATTTGATTATATGAAAAAACAGGCCAATAAACCATACGACCCTCAGTTTGTTAAAATTGCAAAAGAACAAGTAGACAACCTTGTATCCATTTTAAAGTCAGAAGGTGTTATTGTAAAAAGACCAGAGAAAATAGACTACAGCAAAATAAAGTCGTTTGTTACTCCGAATTTTGAGACTAGAGGTTTATTTATAACTATTTTTCAAACTTTATAGAAATTTTACGAGTTTTTATTGATGTTAATTCTTTTTATAATTTTTAGTTCTTTATACAACTATTTTTCATATTTTTTTATTAATTTTACGACTTTTTATTAATTCTAATTATTTTTCACATTTTATATAAATTTTACGAGTTTTTATAAATTTTAGTCAATTTTAAAATTATTTATATTAAAATCTAGGATACATCAACAGCTGTCCACGTGACGGTGCAATTGTAATAGGAAATGAGATACTCGAAGCTCCCATGTCAAACCGAAATAGATATTTTGAAACCGAGCCACTAAAAAAGCTGTTTAATCATTATTTTGACAATGGTGCAAAATGGACGATAGCTCCCAAACCCCAGATGCGCGACGAATTGTATAAAAAGGTATATATTTATAAAAGTAATATTTTTAAATAAATTAAAACAAATAAAAAATTCATTAAGAATTTCCCGGAAAATTATCTAGAACGGGAAAAGCTAACAAATAAAGGGGACTATGGATTGACAGAATCAGAAATAGCATTTGACGCTGCAGATATAATAAGAATAGGAGAAGATTTGCTATTTGGTCATTCAATTGTAACGTTTAATTAATCAACATTAAATACCTTAATATATAATACATAATAGACGACCAATTTTAAAGGAATGAAATGGCTACAGAGACATTTGGACGAAAAATACAAAATTCATCGAATTGTCTCTAAAGACCCTTATGCTTGCCACATGGACGCCACAATACTTCCAATTAGTAATATTAATACAATTTAATATTATTTAATTAATTATTAGAGCCAGGCATTGTATTAGTGAATCCCACAAGACCATTTTTAAGAGTAAACGAACAAGATACTAAAAATTGGAATTTTTTCACAGATCGCGGATGGAAAGTAATACAAGTTCCAACACCTCTGGTTGTAAAACGTAATATTAATTATTTTAAAGTTTAAAATTAATTATTAAATATTATAGCAACATTCTTTTCTAGCCAATGGTTATGCATGAATCTTTTAAATATAGACGACGAACGAATAATTGTTCACAAAGGAGAAACTGAAATTATAAAAATTTTGAAAAACAACGGAATGAAACCCATTGAAGTGGATTTTTCAGCGGCAATGGTAATGGGAGGAGCCTTTCACTGTTGGTCTCTAGATGTTAGAAGAAGGGGAATATTACAGTCTTATTTTTAAAATAAATCCAAATACAATTTGAATAAAAGTAACAATTATATTATTTGTAAGAATTTTGAAACTCAGCAATGCATTTTTATATCAATTAAATTTTTATTAAAAAATTATAAAAATTTCAATAAAAGTTATTACATCCTCATTCGTCTTCCACTGGCACATTGACATTGACCACATCATTTACATCAATATTTTCTTCTTGCTCATTATTTTCATCTACATCAACAGTTTGTTTTGTAGGTTCTTCGTCCACCTTGACGTATATTACCTCCTCTTGTTGATTTTCGACCTCCTTGTCATGATGGGAATCTTTGGCATCCTTGTATTCGCTTTCTTTTGCCTTTTTACCAATTTTCTGAGATTTTGTCTTTTTAACCTTTTCCACCTTTTTCTTTTCCTTCTTGGCCTTTTTTTCTTCGTTTGAATCTTTACAGCTTTTTGATTTTTTGGGTAATTTGTCAGATTTTGTATGTTTCTTGTCAGAATGTTTATCAGTCTTTTTATCACATTTTACAGTTTCTTGTACTTCATTTTTACTACATGTAGATACCTTTTTTTCCAATTTACCACCATTATTACTATCAACCTCTATCTCATGAGTCTCGTGACAAATATTTTCAATTTCCTCCTTGGGTTCGTCGACAACATCATTTTGTATGTTATCGTCTTTTTCAGCGACATTAACCTCCTGTTCTACTTCTTCGACTTCAGCAATTGGAGCAACGTTATTAACTGATTTAGATAATGTTGTAATATCATGTGAGCTTGCTTTCGTCACATTCTTCTTCCTAATACTATTAAACATCATGGAAATTCTATTCTTTTTAATTTTTTGTATGACCAAATCTTCACCAATCTCGTCCACTTTCTGACGTGGCTCTATAGACGTAATAGTTGTTTCAACTTTGGCGGGAGGCGTTTTGTTCTTTTTAGAAAAAAAGGAAAAGAACTCCTTTATAGATTTTCGCTTTTTAATGTCATGAACTTCCTTTTTATTCACTTTCCCCGACTTGTAGCCAATTTCGCTACATGCCTTTTTATTCTCGTTCTCGGCCGTTTCAATGTGTCCATTTGTCACCACGTTAGCTATAGTTTCACTTGCAGTCACTTCTGGATCTTGTACATTTTCCACTTTGCTTTCTACAGCTTCATATGCATCTCTAACACTGAGTCGGTTTTCCATGTCTATGGTAGAGAGGCTACTAGACGAAGCAGTGGAAGGCAGCCTCGTTAGTTCGCTTTTCGTGCTGATTATGGGCTGTAAAGGGACCGTTTCGCAGATGCTGATCGAAATTACATTGTCTTTGAGTTTGGAAATTTCGTTAATTTCAATATCTCGGTTTTTTAAAAACTTGTACATTACATTGTTTGAGTGGATGCTAAAAGAATTTTTTAAAATAATAAAATGCATAATAACGTACACACTAGATATGTTAAACTCAAATTTTAAATCGTGCTTTTGCTTCAGTTGAATCATTCTTGACGTAAACTCGACAATTCGAGAAATTTCGAAAATCATGTGCACTTTTTTCAACCCATTCTAAAGGAAAAAATTAATTTAAAAAAATTAATGTGAATATTTTTTTAACCTTATTGAATTTCAAAACTACAAATCCATCTCCAAAAGGACTAACATTGACAGACTCAATCTCGTCCAATTTATACTGTCGTGAAATTTTCAAATTCTTGGTCGCTTGTACAAATGTAATGAGTGACTCTCCCAGAAATATCAACTTTTCTTTGTGCTAAAAATGTTTCGAATTATTTTTTTTATAAATATTATTCAACCTTGACTTCTGTATTTGTAATCTTGTGCGCGAGACAATCTGACGAAAAAATAATGTGTTCCTCGTTGAGACTTTCAACATGAAACTTTTTCAAAAATTCGTTCGACTTTTCTACCAAAAGAGAGTGCATTTCTTTATTTACATCAAACCACATGAGAGGGGAATCGTCGACTACATGGCTCCAGTTCATGTACGCCTCCTTCTTGTCTTTGAGAAACTCTTGAGCTATACATTCACATCGCATTAGACCCATTGTAGTATTATAGTCTTGAATGCCCTTGGATTTTAAAAACTGCAATTCTGAGACTATCTAATAGAGTAATGTCAATATAGGTAAATATACAGTGTAAATTTATGGTAAATAAATATAAAATCCTACTTTGCATCGTTTTCTAAGTCTTTCTAGGAGGATATATGCATCTGGGAAAATTAAATGTTCTTGATCAATTACTTGTACGGGGTTATCGCCGTTGATTATTTTCTTGTATTCAGTTAAGAATAATTTTGCCTGGGAAGTAACATTAATTAATAGAATTTGTAGGTAAAATTTTATGGTTTATATTTATAAAAATAAAAGGTTAAATTTAAAAATTAACAATGAAAAACTTGAAACTTTAAAAATAAAAAATTGCTGGTTATGTTCAGGTAATCTAATTGCAACAAATGGTACCTCCTTAAAAATAAGTATACAATGTACATTGTACACTAGAGCCTAATCATACGATTTTTTTATTTTTAATCGAAGAATTTTTCAAATAAATTTTTGTAATTAAGACTTTCTATTCAAACATTAGATTCTATATTTCGTAAAATGTATACTTTTTATTCAAACATTTTCAATTTTAAACACATTTTATTATTTATTTCATGAAATGTTTTCTTTTTATTCACAATTTTTAAGAAAAATAAATTTACGTGATATCGAATAATTGATTTGCATATAATTTCAGCTCCCACTTCTCTATCCTACAATTAAATATTTTTAAAAATTTTTAAATTAAAGTTACACATTCTTCCTCGTCCTTTAACGCAGTAACATCCTCTTCAACTACCACTTTCTCCTCATATTTTTCAATTTGTTTTTCATCATCTTGTTTAAAACATTTTGATAAATCTTGTTGTTCGCCAATTTTCACGTTTTCTGACATTTTATCATCCTCTTGATCCTCTACATCTAACAACTCGAACGATTCACTAGTAGTACTGTTCTTTTTAGACGACTGTGTGCCTTTTTGGCTCACGTTACTAATTTTTGAACTTTCATTTGTCAAATATACTCTACCGTTTGACCCATAACTTGAATTACTCGAGTGCTTGGAATTGCTCGAGTGCTTGGAATTGCTCGAGTGCTCAGAATTACTCGAATGTTTAGAACTTGTCGACTTTTCATCGATACTTTTCTCATCATGAGAGGCTTCTTTACTAGAACAAGATTCTGTAGAATTGGCGCTCTTTACGTCAATTTCAACAATACTTTCTTGACATTCGGACGGTATAATTTCACTTACCGAGATTTTCAAGGAATCGTGACGAATATTTTCGTCAATTATTTCCTCGGTTTCAATAAAATTCTCATTAGTAACATCTTCAACTTGAACTTTAGTTTTTAAATTTTCTATAATTTCTATAGTTTCATTAATTTCGTGCACTGTTTCTTCTAAATGTAAGGATTTGTGAGATTTGTGAGATTTGTTTGAATCGGTTGAATTCGAGTCTTGGTTCTTATCCAATTTATCTACGGATGTACTTGATTTTGACGATTTTCCAGATTTTGAAGATTTTGAAGATTTTTCCTCATTTCTATCAGATTGAGAAACATACCTTTCTACATGAACCATCATCTCTTCTCTTTGTTTTTTTTCCATTTCTTCAAGTTTCTCCAATTCACGCTCCAAATTGTCAATTTTTTTCTTTTCGTTCCAATGTTGTTTACTCGAAAAAACGACGATTCCTGCATTGGGATCGGATTCTTTTCTCTCCAGTGGTTCTACATTTTTTTTTTGAAAATCGAATTTATTGCATGTGTAGCTTTCTTCTTTTTCTTGAAAAATTGATTCATTTTGAAATATAAAAGTTTTTGTAGTAACAGGAGTGACGGTTTTGAGACCGGTCAGGGAATTAATTCTAAAATTAATTTTAATTTAATTTATATATTAATTTTTGTATTACTTTTTAACTTCCTTGTATTTTACTTTTGAAGTCATATTTGGTTCAACTACAGGTGGTCTGTAAACCTAAGTTTAAAATTTTTAATATTTAAAATAATAACTTAATTTTATAAAAATTACATTATATAAATAGAAAACGGAGGGATTTTGCAGTTTGGAGGTAAAATTACTATATAAATTCTAAACTTTTTTTACTACTATTTTTTTAAAATTAAAATTAAAACCATCTTGTTTTCGAGCACTGAGTCGTATTTGGGAAGAGGAATAACTGTACATGATATTATTAATATTATATTAAAAATTATTGTTTTTCATCAAATATAATATTTTTCAACATTTTTTCAAGCTTTTTTGCCAAATTTTCAATAATTTCCTTCAAATTTTGTTTAATATAATCAAATGTTCAATTACCAATTTCATTCATCTCATCAATATTCGACTTTTTCAAAAATTCCAACATGACACTACCATCTATATCAAAATTTCCATCTCTAAAATCCTCCAGATTATACCTCAGTTTTCCATAATTAGGGTGATCCAATTTAAACTCAAAACATTGTTTAAACATGTCCAATTTGTTAATATCCAACACTTCAAATTTAACCTTCAACAAGCTCTTAAAAATGACTTCAGAAGCATTCAAATGCATAGTACTGTTTTTGACATGCTTTGAAATTCCGCGTTGACTATCGTAAAATTTGTAAATATCTCCAGTCGACTTTTCATGTACTTGTTGGCCATCAGATCCATTACAGAGCCCTTGTGTAAATTGATCACACAAATAGTTGTTGAGAAATTCAAGAAAGCCACATTTCTAAATAAAAAATTATTTAAAAAAATTTTTAAAAAAAATATCACATCCTGTTTGACAAATCCCGGAATAGTTGTAATACATAATCGCTTAGAATCGTCTTCAAAACTGTAGTGCTGTTTCATATAAATATTTATTCTTTCGAATATTTTTCTCACGATACATTTGTAAATGTATTGGCATATTTTGTCTCGAATAAGGTTAAACTAAAAAAAATTTACAAAATTAAAAAATATATAATATATTTATTAAACCGAATTATGGGTCTCTATCTGCTTGGAAATGTCAAGAAATTCTGTCAAATCTTCTCTAGATATGCCAAGATGCAAAGATGCGTTAGAGACGACTAAAAATAATATTTAATATAAATATTTGTGAAAATTTGAAAATAAAAGATTAATAATAATAATAATTTTTAAACCATAATCTTGAATCTCATGTATGCCTTTATTGTTAAGATTGGTGAGGTTTAAAATAGAAATTAGACAGTATTCTATAGATGTTATTTCTTTTTCTATGAATCCAAAATATTTTAGGGATGTCTGGTTAATTATTTTTTAAAAATAATTTAATTTTAAAGTAATAAAATTACCGTTGTCTGATCAAGCGTTGAAACGGGATTTTTTCTTTTTCTGGAAGTGAGAATCGAATAATGACTGATGGATGAACTTAATTGGTAATTTTCTAATTTTAAGATATATTATATATTATAATTTATAAATTATTATTATAAATATATTAAACAATAATTTATTTTTAATAAAAATTAGTATTATTTAAAATAATTTATTTTTGTTGCTAAATATTACGAAATTCACTAGTTTGGGCCATTTTTATTATTTGATAGAAAATTTCCATATTTGGAAAATTTCTATTTGTATTTGTGATGCTATTCTAGAATAATAATTATCAAAATTACAAAATTACAAAAATAATTAACCTCATTTATGCAATCTAATGGAATTTATTAAAATTAAAATTATAATTTTTTAAAAATAATTAAATTTTACGATTTTCCATTTGAAGAGATGTTGGTTCATTTTCACTTGAATATATCACTGACAAAGATTTCAACTACAAATATTTATAATTTTCTTTTATTTAAATAAAAGAACAAAAAAAATATCACAATATAACTTGTATGTAAATCATTCTCTCGCGAACAACTAGTAAAGGCTAATTTATAAATTATATTTTATTTATATTTCATTAATGTTTATATTTAAATTTATTTAAATACCATTTATCACATTCAATAGATGCTTAACTACCGCATTACCATCCAAAACAGAGTTTTTCAAGACAATGTCGAGTAATAATCGGGCGTAGTCTAATTTACTTTTCAAAAAAATTAAAATATATAAAAAAAGTTATAAAATTTAAAGTTTAATTCCACCTTCTTGATTAGATCCCATTTCGCCGAGAAAAAAGACGTTGATGGTTTTATCTTCATCCTCCTTTACTCGCGTTTTTATTTTTTCCGCGTTTAATTCACTATTAATGTGATTAAATAAATTTATATAAATTATTTTTAAAAATATTATTGAAATTAATTACAAAAACTCGTTAAACTGTACGTCCCCTTTATTAAAATATTGACATTCATCTCCTGTTGTTATCAGTGTAGAGTTTCCTTTGGTCACCTTGAAAATGATTTAATTTATAATATTTGTAAAAATATTTAATTAAATACATTTAAGTATAGTTTTAACAATTATAAAGTTAATTAACATTACGTAATGAACCCCTTCAGATGCCAATTGAATACTATGTTTTTTATACATTTTAAATTAGTAAATGTTGTTGGAACTTGCGATTCAAATAATATGTTTGTATAGTAGTTAGTATTTGATGTTTATTTTGTGTTTTATTTTATTTTTCTTTGAAAATAAGGTGGTTGTTTGTAATCATGGATGTTATTTGTTTTTTTTAATTTTTAACCATTATTTTTCCTTCATAATAATTATCAAAATAATTGTTATTATTTTCATTATCATTTTAATTTTATATATTAATTCATTTATTCATCTTTATGACACAATCGAATCAGTTAACCGATACAAAAAATATTATACAATGTGTAGTCAAAACAAAAATATTTATAAATTTTATAAATTTCATACATTTCAAATTATAATTTACAATTTAACAACTAATTTTTTATGTAAGAAAATTGTTTATTTGAAAAATATGGTAATTTTTTTTAAAATATTTTTTATTTTATTCAATTAAACAGTCTTCAAACAATAATAACCTGAATCTTGATAAATACCACCAAGAAAACGTAATTTCTTTTTTGAAATTTTCTCGGTTTCAGAGAGATTATAGACTCAGATCAGTATCAAAATGTTTCCAGGATGTGGAGGAAACAAAGTAAAGAAATTTCAATTTACAAATTTTTTTTATAAAAAAAAACTTTTTTTATAGGTTAAACGACACCACATATACAGTAGACGAATGTACAGAAATTCTTTCAGATTTGAAAGACGAGGTTGTAGGAGAAATAGAAATTGAATTGATAAATTCCACTCACACAAATATTGTCATACTTCGACAGCTTTTTCTTCAAGCGGAAGAGAGGAGTTTTAACTTGAAAACGGACATTTCTCAATTGGAAAATAGGTATTTAAAAAATAAAAATTAATTAATTCAAAGATTTTAATTTTTTAAAAATTATTACATTAATATTAATTTTAGAGACCTTCTTGACAAAATCAAGCAATTTGAAGAGGGAGTTTGTCCCATGGCCGATACGACAAATTTAAAAAAAATTGATTCCATTCATGATGCTAAAACTATCAACCTGTTGAAAATTGTAAACATTTTTTTTTAATATATTTTAAAAAAATATATTTAAAATCACTGTTTTATCACAAGTTGAATTAAAAGTTTTTAAAAGTATTACGATAAATTATTTCAGCAAAACGAAAAACTTAAGTCTCAAAATCTTTTGCTAGAAACGGAATTGAACAGTCTAAAGGTGATGTTTCATTTACAAAAAAATTTAATTATAATTTTAGACGGGAAAGGGTGCAGGTTTTGCTCAATTGGGACCTAATGCAGAGTCGGAGGTGTTTTAAAAACTTTAATAAAAAAAAATATAAATAATTTTTTAAAAAATAATTGTAATAGGTCGATTCTGAGATTGAAATAGACTCTTTAAATCGACAAATAACTGCCCTAAAGTTGAACCAAAGTCTAATTGAAGTAATATTTAAAAAATTCTTTTTAAAAAATCTTTTAAAATTAGAATAAACAGCTTACAGAAACCTCTGATGACGATTTAATGAATCAACTATACGAAAAACAAAAGGAACTAATGCAGCTCAAAAAAATGCTCCAAATGTCTGAACAAGAACTGGAAAAAAAGGTCTCAATGACTGCTCCCTTTAAAAACATTAAACTCATGCTTTTACAAAAAAATGATAAAATTAAAGATCTCAGGAGATGTTTAGCCAGGTGGAAAACTATATAATATTTTTATTTTTAATTCTTTTCAGGTACGAGTAGTTACAATCAATGACTTTTATAGCAGGATTTTTTTTTTAATTTGTACATATTAAAAAATAAAATGAATTATTATAATTTTTCTCGGGTCTAAATTTTTGTTTGTCAACACCTGACTACAATAAATAAAGCAGTTGATCAACTTTGAATGAAACTTTTAAAAAAACAACTTTTCTAAACAAAATGTCTGATCTCAATCTCGATAAACTAGAAATGGAACTTCAACAAGACGTAGAGTCAGAGAAAAAATACTGGCGAGAAAACGACGCAAAATTCCTGGCTGTAGATCAAAAAGTTGAGAATTATGACCAATTTTGGTACTTTTAAAAAATATTATATTTAAATATTATTTATCTAGTGATATTGTCAAAACATGTCATTTGAAACCCGTGACTAAAAAGGAAATTTTAAAGAATCTCGACAAAAACTCATGTTGGAATACATGTGCGAAGAAATAGAATTGTAAATAATAAATTAATAAATAAATTTTCTTGAGAACAATAATTTAATAAAAAATTACGATGCTAGCATCCTATACATATTCAACATATTTAGAATAAATTATTCTTAAATAACTGTAAGTTAACCTAGAAAAGGTTATCTGTGGAGGAGATCATATCCTCTTGTTTGGTGAGATCCATTTTACTATTTTCAATCTCCAATAATCTTCGACGATTCTCGAAAAAGGCCTTTCTCTTTCTAGCATTATCTTCTCTTCTAACCGTCTCATCTTGATCGGCAGACCCAGAACCACTACATTGGTCCTTATTGGCGGAGACGGGTTCGCATTCGCCTTCTTCTCTATCTTCTACAGGACAAATGATGACTTTTCCGTTTTGTGGCTCCAGCTCTTCAATAGACTTTAATTTGTTCCAAATGTGCTTATTGTTAATGTGCAGAGGGACTCCATTTTTGTCTTTTTTGGGGGATTTAGGTTTCGGTTCTTTGGGCTCGTCGTCTGAGGACAAATCACTAAGATCCAACGATTTCATAGCCTTTTTATTATAAAGTTTTGTACCGCCCTTTTCAATCAGACAGGTATTTACCCCTTCTAGAGCCTGTTCTAAATGCTCCTTTTTGGCATTGTCTGCTTCTCCTTTAGAACTGTAATTTCTTCTTGGAAAACGAGGCTTGTTCATTTTTTTGTTGTAGAAAATCATGTATTTCGTCAAGTCTCTTAAACTGCGAGGTTTGAGAGACTCAAAGTCGATTTCTACTTCATCAGCGTCCATTTTGAGCTTTTCTTGATGTATTTTGAGAATGCTGAGAACCTCACTCAAGTTGTTGCCGGGAAGAGTGTTTATACTCAAAGACAGAGTTCTCTTTTCTTCATAAGTCATAGAGTTCATCTCTTCGAAAAATTCGTCATCTTCGTTAAAAGGACACGATAAAATATCCTTTGCCATTTTTGAAAGATCAGGAGTAATCACTTTAGTGGTCACGACTGGGAGGATAGAGGTAGAGTCAATTTTTGTACCGTTTTCAACCACCTTTTGTTTCTTGGCGGATCCACTAGCGGAATGAGTACGTGGTCTTTTCGATGCCTTTGAAAATGAATTTTTAGGCCTGACAGTTCCCGACTTGACATTAGAACTTTCATCCACAAACTGGGAAATTTGAAGAGTCATGGTGGTAAGATTTTTCTGCAACTCGCTTAGTTTTAACACCCCCTCGTCGGTCAATTCTACCAACTTTGGTTTACAATTTCCATTAGTCAATCCGTGGTTGGGGTCGTGATAGAGCGCTAGAAAGTCTGACAAATTGGGCAACCGACTGAGTCTGTATTCAAACAGATTCTGAGCCTTATTGGCACACTTGACCAACATGGAAGAGTCTTCATTGTATCGGTAGCAGTTGGTAAACACCAACCTCACGTCGTCCACAAATTGTCTCGGCGCCGTATAATATCCACTGACTATATTGTTGTTGATTGTTCCAAAGTCCATGGGTTTTTCGATAATTGTTAGATAGTCTTTGACGAGATTGGTGTCGACCGCTTCGTAAAAGTGCCAAAATTCTTCAGCGTGCTTTTTACTCATAAGCTCTTTCATTATGATGGTCGCGGCTTTCATTGAGTCGTTCAATTTCGTCTTTTTAGCACCCGAGTCGAAAAACAAATCATTGTCGTTTTTAGGCCTTTTAATCGTACGGGTGCTTTCTCGGCGTGATAGAGAATTTGCAGTGGAGGTTTTAACAACCTTTTCTTTTGTACCGGAGGTTTTTGGGGTAACTGATCCGTTCTAAATGAATTTTATTTTAATTCAAAATAATATAATAATTACGACTGGCGTCGAAATTGGTTTTGATGTGGAAGTTTTGTTGACTGGTTTAGATTTTGATTCCCTTGACACAACAATTTCCTTCTTTTGGGGGATTATTTCTTCCTTGGGAGGTTCATAGGGCATGCTAGCCATCTTAAAGTTGAAGCGAGCTTCAAGTTTCAAGGCGTATGAAACGACAACCTAAATACATTTTTTTAAAATATGATTTTGTTTTTTTCAAAATGTTTTGTAGGCATGAAAAAATCCAAACATGAATTTTGAAAAACTACAACTTATTATACCTTTTGTTGATTAGCGTCATTATAAAATGACACTTGCCACAAAAGGATTATCTAATTGAACGTATACAAAAACATTGCTTCTTTTACACAAGTTTTTTAAATTTACCGTTTAATTTTCATAATTTATGCAAACAAAATAAAATTATATTTATATTAACAATATTTATAAATATTTTTAATTTTTAAATTACGTCTCCGACAATGTTGTAAATGCAGCAATTTGAAAACATGGTGGTGACATCATCAATACATTCGAGGACCGTTGTATATTGTTTTGTTTCTAGCTTTTTACGAATAGTAGATAAATCCATGGGGTTTTGAATAATATCATAATAGTCCTAGAATTAATTTAAATTTTTTGAAATAAATTCAAATTTTTTCTTGAAAAACAATTTTAAATCATGACGAAACGTACCACCAAGTTCAATTCCTTCACGTCGACAGGCTTTGCAAAAGGCCATGCATGTTGGTCCTTACTTATGGCTTTGATGACTTTTGTCACGTAATTTAGCTTAATTTGTTCGAAATTTTTAGTATTCACCTTCATATTCTGATGATTACTATCCTGATGGCTACAATAATAATTTACAAAATTTTCAATTTTCAATTGGAAGAATGCACTTTTTTTGACACGTTTTATGCTGCAAATTGTGCAAAATTTGGATTTACAAATTTACACTATCATTTTAAACATTAATTTACTGTACAAAATTTTAATTTACCAAAATTACACACAGATTTCACTTTTTTCGAAACGAGAAAAGAAGTTTTGAATAATTTTCGAGAATCGCGAAATTGCAAATTGGCGATAATATAAACGTCTTTCACCTATTTATTTGCAATCTCTATGACGAATTATGTGATCAAAACAAACAATCCTTGTTGCTTGTAAACAGTAAACTGAGTGTAATTTTGGTAAATTTATGTTCAAATTTGCAAATATTTGAGCTGTTTCCATGTAATAGATTGTGGCGATAGTAATTAGTACATGAAATCAATACGCATAATTAATCAAGAACTAAATAAAGACTTTTCTGGGTAATAAATGTCACCATGTTACCATGGTTTATTTGTATAGTTATTTTAAATTTTTTTACAAATTTTGTTAAAATTAATTAATTCTTTCAATTTATTTCCAGTAAATTCATTTACAAATTTTGTTAAAAATACATCATTTTCTCAATTTATTTTCAGTGAAATTAATTTTTTATTTTTAAAATGCAAACTTTTACATTAATTTACAAATTTTGTTAAAATTATAAACATTCCTCCAGTCAGCATTTCATTTTTTGTACACTTTTCCGATGTTTTATTGATATATAGTAAATATAGTAAATTCCCCAATAGCTTTTTTTGAATAATACTATATTTATTACTAAAAATTGTTAAAATATTACTTTTGAGTAGTTTATTGCAAGTTGAAGACTCGAAAATGTTGCTTTTCAAATGTAGTGTAAATCAAGTTGACACTGAAAACTTTTGCTTATTATGATTATAAATCTTTAAATGTTTATAGAAACTAGAATGTAAAATCCGGTCAGTATCGACTTGTAATTACTTGATGACTAATCACTGACAATAATTTCATAATAAATCCCATTTAAATTTGATTTACACTTTAAAGATACACTCGTTAATGTCCCAAATTAGGGATTCAGATTCACCTGAAAAGTACTACAATGAACTACAAATAATTTTCACCGTCTTATTAAATTTGCCAATTTAATTGCCAAAATCATTCATTCAGAACATTTAGATTCGTTATCTTTGATCATTTATTGTTTAGTCTATAATCCTCGTATGATTTTATGATGTCGTCAAGAATTTTAATTAATTCAATTGAAAATAATCGGTAAATTTAGCTGCGGGGCACAAAGATTTAATGTAATTTTATATTAAGTGAATATAAAAAAAAACGATTAAATTTCACGTAATAAATAATAAAATGTGTTTAAAATTGAATTTTTTTCAAAGAATAGTATAAATTTTATCAAATAAATGATCAAATATGTTTATAATTGAAAATGTTTGAATAAAAAGTACACATTTCACGAAATAAATTATCAAATGTGGGAGACGAGGAAAACTCTTTAGCCAAAGATATTTTACAAAAATTACAAATAAATATTTATCATAACATGTTAACAATTTTCAGTGAAATTTTCATTCATATGGCTTCCAAATACACTCTTTAACATCCCTGGACCTATTTTTACACACATTTAAATCATCGATATATTTTTGCGTCAATAAAATACCATGCTGGTGGAAAACCTCATACATGTAAAGATAATTAATATACTTTTTCTTCAACGTATACGCTGCACTCGTGATGGTAGTTGGCAGGTTTAACTCGTCGGAAATGTTTTTCCATTGTTTGTTTTTTATCACTAGGATTAACCCTCCTCGAGAAACGACAGATATGAATAATTGGAAAAAGTCGAGAGTTCTTTGGCCGATTTTTGGGATACGATGGATGGGTGAATCTGAAAAATTATAAACAAATTAAATTAAAAAAATATATTTTAATTTCAATTACTACACTCGTACATGAACCGAAACAAGTCATTAATGAAAATGTCTTTGGCTAAAGAGTTTTCCTCGTCTTCCATGCTCTAAAAATAGAAAAATAATTATCGCCATTTATAAATTACCATATTAACTTTAAATCCCCATTCATGTCTATTATTTTCTATTGAAAAACATCCAACTGCCGCGGCATATCTGTCAATGGCACAGGACATGTAATTGCAACAATGCTTAAAATTATTGATATAATCCTTGTTATTTAGGACGCTTTTATTCATTTCAAATGTTGTTAAATTTTAATCAAATTTAAAACAAAACACATATTATTAATGTCGTTTATAAATATCTTTAGAAAATGGGTTTAGACCAAAAGTTTTATAAGTGATTCTTGTCAATTAGAATCTCAAAAAAGCTATAAATTACTATATATAATATTAATAATATTATAACATTACTGTTTTTGATATTAATATTAAATAATCATTACTAATGATTAGTTATTCATCACGGAGCATAAAGCATCACCGATATTAGACAGATGTAAATATAATTAAACGTGTGTGTGGACTACTTTTTTTAAATATTTTTAATGTTATAACAAGTTTTTAATAATAAAAGTAATAATATTTACAAGTTTCAAAGCTTCAATGTTTCAAAGTAGTGTTTTTTTTCATGAATCATGATAATGTTTTGACCGATTCATCGAGAATGACGTCCATTATCTTGAAAACAATTTTAGAGTTTATTTTTTATATTTTTTAATAATTTAATAATTACACTTTGGTCCATGGCGATTGGTTTAATACATCTATTATATACGCTGGACATACATTCGTCATAAAGAATTCGTAAGGATCTAAATAATAATTTATTTAAAATAAATAATCAAACGTTTAAAATTGAAAATGTTCGAATATAAAAATTTAAATTTCAAAAACAAAAATAATCAACAATGATTATTTGATTCGATTGAGGAAAAGTGACTGTTTGGTAAATCGAGAATGTTAAATTGAAATATATATGCTACCTAAAAGTGACCTGCCTGTTGACGCCCTCGGATGAGCTAGATACGTTTTTGTACGTAGAACAAAAATGTCAATCTAGTAAAATCATATAACTGGTTTTATATGTCAGTTACGGTCTACAAAATGATAGTTCATAGTGCTCATTAGGGTTGTTCATTTTTGACTAAATTTTGGAAATTACAAAAAAGTCGTTCACCACAAGATGAGGAATTTCATTGCGGTCATTATGATATATATCTTTTAATTTTTGGCCAAAAAAACCTCAAGCGGAAA
>JAUZND010029059.1:0-23330 GCA_034780555.1 Coelogynopora nodosa
GTATCTATGGTTTACCAAATAATCTATATTTTTCGATTTTTACTAGTTTGGTGCAAACTTGCTGGGCGGCACTGTATTTCTCATTAAGCACGCTATCGAGAAAGATAATGTTATCAGATATGTTTTATTTGGTGTAATAGATCATTTAAACAGCTAAATTAACTTTATGCAATGTGTCATATTTCAGCCTAATAATGACGCTTGTTCCCATCAAATGCTGCAGCTTTATGTTGCTATTATTGATTTGATCATAGATATTTACATTTTGCGAATAGGCTAATCGATTAATGATGTACTTTTCTTCATTTGTTCTACTTGTAATATGCCTTACATTGATGCCCTACGTAGTGATTTGGCTTGTGAATATTTTTTAATGGAGCTGTTCATATGAGGATGTCGGCTAATTGGAAGATCTCTTTATTCAAATACGGTTTATCAATCTTTGGTTTATATTTCCGGTTTTTAAAATTATAAAAAACTTAAGCTGGAGGCTGCTAATAAAATCAAGATGGACGCAAATTTTCCCAAATTGAATGTTCTAATCATTTCATTGTCTTCTGTTTTAATTTTCAGATACGTCCATAAATGACTAGTAATTATTATTTAGATATCAAGTACGATTCTATTTTTGTTATGTATAATTAATTTCTGCTACACTGTACAACAAATGCTTCTAACCATTTTTTTATAAAATAGATTTTTCTGTATACTCCATTAATAAAATGCCATTTTTAGTTATCACTTAATAAAATATTCCTTAAACATTATTGTGCTATTGCTTGTTAAATGATCGTATATTGGGAAACATAAATAATACAAATATTAGATTGTAAAAGTAAAAATATATTTACACAATGAATGTAAATTAAATAAACATTTTAGGATTGAAAAATGTTGCAGTATAAATTTTACTATAACCTTCACGTAACGGCCACTATTTCTTAAAAGTACCTCCATATTCTGCAAAATCAATAATATTTATAGATTTCATTGTAATTTCTAATTTTAGTTATGAGGATTACCTACATTTTAAATCCATTGATTACCGTTAAAATTATTAATATGGTTGTATATAAGTTACATAAATATATCACATCCATCTAAAGATCAGATAAAGTAAAAAATTGGGTAAGTAAAACAAATGCGATATCTATGATCATTACTCACATTTAAATTGATTTCTAATAATTGGAAAAAAGGGATATTTCGAACTTAATACATTTATATTATTCATTCTTATACGACGGAATACTTTAATTATATTGAAACATAAATCTAAGTAGAGTGTACCTCCTGTTCTGACAGAGAAATCTCTTAGCAACAGGTGCACACTCTGTGCCGTGAGAAATGGGTTAATAATAATATACAGGGTCAGGCAAAAAGTTACAAACGATTTTCTAAATGCTATCGTTTTAGAAACAGTAATTATACACAAGTAGTTTTAACACAAGTCATGTCAACTCAAGCGACAAGTACACAAGTTATGTTTATACCTAATAGAGCTTTTCGTCTCACTAAAGAGCAGCAAATGGTCAAAAAATCACCCCGTTTGTCAAAAAATTCAAATATAGACTGGAACCATCAATGATGTTCCGAAAACAAGGATGACTAACCATAACAACAGTTCAACAAAAAGGTGACGAACTGGTGCAAAGTTTGCGGCGTAGTAACAAGTATATTAAATACTAGTTTGTCTCAAGAACTATGTATCAGCCAAACCATTGTTCTAAGATCGCTTCATAAGAGAAACTTGAAGTCGTATATCCCGCTTCTGTTCTAAGCACTTCATGATAGAGACTCAGACAGAATAAGAATATGGTTTTTTGATAGGGTATTTTGGAGATAATTGGCAAAGATAATTCATTTGTTGATTGCATATTGTGATCAGATAAACATAAACTTAAGCTCAGTGATCACATCATTAAACACAGCTGTGTCTATACTGGTATTTTGAGAACCTGATGGTAGTGATGGTAGTGATTTCATGATGCCATATTTTCTAATGCATTATCGATCATATAATTGTTGATGGCACAGTTAATTAAAAACTGTAACTACAAACGTTTCAACAGGAATTCTGGACCAGAGTTCGAGGTAAAGACTGCTTCTTCCAACGACAAAATGATGCCGCAAACCATTACAACATAATTTTGTTGAGAATGGTCCGTTCGATCCCCTGACCTGTAGTCTTCTTTTTGTGAATTGTCATGAAAGTACACCAATGTAAGTAAAATAGGAAAAGTGGATTCGAACTCACTTATAAATAAATTTATGACTCATGTCCATAAATAGATCATGACACACACCCCCCAACTCTCCCCCCAAACCCCCCCCCCCTAACCACCCTCCAAACCCAATCCCATTTTTTTTCTAAAATAGTTTAAATAAAGAAACTATCGCAGCTAAAAATCATTCTACTACCAATTCTAGACGTGAACGGTCGTATTCGTGCGCTATCGTCTACACTTTCAAAGTCGCTATATTATTTTATCTTTATCTCAACGCTGCTGATGTCAAACAAAATTTAGGTCGAGTCAAGCGCGATCCTCGTCAGAGGAGCCGAAGCCCCCGCAAATACGAGGCCACCGCCACGGGGTCCTTTGCCAATACGGCCAGACGAGGCCTCCACACCCCTAACACTCGCAGCCGTAGGATAAGGTGCGCAGGACACCCCTAGAGCCAATGCTCTAGAGTCTGCTCGAGCTCCAGCACATGCTACCGCTCATGCTACCGCCCATGCTACCGCCCATGCACCAGCCCATGCTAGCTCGGTACGCCGCCAACACACGGCAAGGTCCACTCCGGAGCTGCGCAATCATCGTCTTAGCGCGCCGTGGTAAGTCCGCCGGTCGTGGCGTGATGGTAAACACGAGGCGAGTGCGCTCATGAGCCGTCATGGGGTTAATGACTGTCCTACTAATGAGGAAAATGGCTGCTCTGAAAGCCACAGGGGCAGGGTCTTGCGACCCATAATCATTCCGCGGGCCGATAGCAGCATTACGAGCTTCTTTGTCCGCTGCTTTATTACCATGAATTCCGCAGTGACTAGGGATCCACTGGAAGACCACCGTGCCGTCTAACAGCATCAAAAAAGATCTCACTGAACACACATCTGGGTTATAGCAAGACGTCCCGCTGCTCAAAGCAGTAAAGGCGGACTTACTATCGGAACAGATCAAGTACCGACCTCAACGACCCTCAATCCCAATCCATCTCACCGCTAGTCCCAAGTCGCTCACCTCCGTCTCAAAGGACGAAGTGAACTCCGCGCTCCACAACCGGCGGGTTGTCACAATGGTCATATTTTCATCTGATTCACTCGTAACTACGGCAGCACTATCCCCGTGCGGCACACCACTCTTAGCCGGTCCATCCATATAAACGGTGAAGTCAAACTGTCCGAACGGAAAGAATGGTGTCCAACGCGTCTTCCAAACGGTCAGATTCAGAGTTACTACAACAGCTGCCACCTTTCAAAGATAGGTTGACACTCCACCCTTTGTTTTCCCACTGCCATGGGGCAAAAGTGACAAGGGGAAACGCAAGCCGTCGTTGGGCTGCTAACCCAATACTGTCGCAGATCTCATTGGCCATCTTGCAAAAGCTACTGCGGGCCACAAAGCGATGGCGAACCACGTGCTCTGAGATTATCTTGTGAGGGTTTGAGTTCTTGAGCTTTAGAGACTTCTCCAGAGCTGTGGCCGTTTCACGACGGACTATGGTATGAAACGAAGGGAAGCCAGCCTCCAAGCGAATGGCATCGACTGGAGCAGTAGAGTACATACCGTTTACCGTTTATGAGTCTCAGGCACTTATTCTGTGCCCGGTCAAGCACCTCCACTGCAGAGTTAGACAGCTAAGGTAGCCATCCCGCACCACAGTACTTGACAGTACTACTGTGTGGAAGAGGGTCTGGTACAGCAGCCGTAGCAGCTGACCATTCCATCCCCACTCCTAGAAACTCAGCGCCCCCAGGACGCGGCTTCCACTCACTATCTTTATAGCCACCCTATCCGCCTGAGGGCGGAGGGTTAGCATCCGGTCGTACATCACGCCCAAGAAAATGGGTTAAGATTAAACCTTAGACTATTGTCTTCCACTTTGACCTTAGGAATGAATCCACCTACTCTCAAGGGTGTTAGAGCTAAAGAAACTTTCCTCGCACTTATTCATATTGAGGGTCATCTTCTTCTCTCGATTCCACCTCAAGACTTCCCGCACTTTAAGCTCAACCTGAGTGGCCGTGACCTCCTTACGGTGGTCGGAGGACCAAACAGCTGAGTCATCCGCATAAGGGCTGATGCTCAACGCTCAATGTTAAAAATGAGATCTATTGTATCTGTTTGAGTAATATGCTTTATCCATTAATGCGCCATTAATGGCCAGTATAGACATATTTTTTGTGATTAGTGAATTATATCCAAGACAAAAATATGTACAACTTCCTAGATAATAAATACAGATAAGTAATGTTTACTTGTAAGAAAAAGCTTAGCAACAACGGTGGTAATTGAACAACCGAGGCTATATTAAATTAATGCTTTAATTGCTTTAACTGAAAAAGTAAAACTATCATTTAATAATTTATATTTTTTATATTTAATTAGCACTATAAAATTATTAGAAAATTAATAAGCACTTGCAATACTTACAATATCTTATAAGTACCATATTAAGTCAACTGAAAAATGTGTCTTAGTAAGTATTAGTAAGTGATACTATGTTGACTTAATAAATTAACGTAATAAATCTTACAAAAGTCTAATTATTGTGACGATCAATATGTATAATAAACTATATACATTTTAGAGGTACATCACATGTTATATAAAGTATAATTAAAATATTTATACCCTCTGATTCGCATTCACACTTTTCTTTACATTATTGGGGTATCGATATTTTTATACATAATTTTAAAGGTTATAAGCAATAATAATAAGTTATTTAAAATTACTTATAATATAACTTTAAACGGTGTACCATAAAACCTCTTGTGATGTGTCAGTTGACACAAACCTCTTTTAACTGTGTCAGTTTACACAAACCTCTTGTAATGTGTCAGTTTACACAAACCTCTTGTGATGTGTCAGTTGACACAAACCTCGTTTAACTGTGTCAGTTGACACAAACCTCTTTTAACTGTGTCAGTTTACACAAACCTCATGTGATGTGTCAGTTGACGCAAACCTC
Source organism: Coelogynopora nodosa (assembly GCA_034780555.1). Lineage (NCBI taxonomy): Eukaryota > Metazoa > Platyhelminthes > Proseriata > Coelogynoporidae > Coelogynopora > Coelogynopora nodosa. The sequence continues at coordinate 5,194 of JAUZND010029059.1, forward strand.
TTTTAACTGTGTCAGCTGACACAAAAAAAGTAGACATTGTGTCAATTGGCACAATATTCATTTAAATTCTCTCAAAAAAATATGGAAGAAACGGGTGTATACGTCCACTACCTTAAAACATACAACTATAGATATAAAATGAAAAAAATTACCGAACGCAAATAATTATCATAATTTAGGCATTTATTTAGACCTAATATATCTTCTTTATTTGTGCATTTTACTTTTCGTTTTGTGTATTTTTACTTTTGGCTGAATTGTGAATTCTACTTTTACTCTAACTAAAAATTCTTTAACCCTAAACTCAAAACCATAACTTAACCAGTGACTGTAATCTAATCCACTTCATTTGTTGTTTATAACTGAAATCAAATAACTGAAAATGAAAGCAAAAAAAATGAATGAAAATGAATGAAAATGAATGAAAATGAATGAGAATGAATGAAAATGAATGAAAATTAATGAAAATTAATGAGAATTAATGAAAATTAATGAAAATTAATATAAATTAATGAAAATTAATGAGAATTAGTGAAAATTAATGAAAATTAATATAAATTAATGAAAATTAATGGAAATAAATAACAAAAAAAACACTATGAGTTTTAGTACGATTTACAAAGAATAATCTTAAAAATATCATTCAAAATATAATACAATATAATGATAATAATAAACAGTTATTTAATTAATTGATTCCGATTAATGTATTCCCAATTTTTAATACAAAATAATGTAGAAATAAGTACAGAATGCAATAATATCTATTATTATATGTCATTAGGCTAATTCTATTGAGCCAGATATGAATTCTCTCTGCATGTTTGCTGTATATTTAATATATCACTTAACGGTATCCATAGAAATATAACTATTTATATTTCTATAACAGTATCTAAATGTTATTGTTTAATGAGCTCTCATAGTCGCGTTATATGGAATCGAACATTTTATAATGTCTAACTTTCATTTGCTGGCTAAGCCAAGCAATTTTCTTTTTAGATATAAGTTTTTGTGTTCATTTTAGTGTGCAGTTTTCTGAACATTTTAGTGTGCAGTTTACTAAACTTTTTATTAATTAAAATTGTTTTAATTTAAATTTTGTCTACATCGATATTGTCGGTTTAAACTTTCTTGCATTTCACTATAATTTATGATTTCATTAAATGATATTCAAATTATATATCTACATTGATTGCTTTCCAAAAATGTTGTTTGCTTTGACGCAATCGGTACCATTCTTAAAAAGAATAGCTTCCAATATACTTTAGAAAAGCACTTCAATATTTCGTATACATTTTAGTAAAACACGTTTCATTTTATTTCTTTACAGTCACTCCTGGCATATAAAATAAGTCTATTATTTTAGTAAACTTAACAATTGCCAACTGTTTAGTGTTATAATACATATGATGTTGAAAAATTTTAATAATGCTGTAAACAATATTTTATAACTGGTCATTATTACAATTGTACAATCCCAGATGACATTAAATTATAACAAACTAATTTATTTATCGCATCTGATGACTTTAAATTATAACAAACTATTATATTTATCTCATCTGTTACATATCGTTTATATAAAAATTTAGTACATTCACAAGGATGTAGAAAATAAAAACTATGTTTTTTATCCACAAACTTGATGCCCTCCATACTTATTGGTATTGTACTTAAATTATTCTTAATTTTCGTTATTTAAGGATGAGAAAGTTACGCGGATTTGAGAATGTTTGGGGATTTTATTAGATCTCATAATTTGCAATAATAATATATGCACCAAAAAAATGCCAGGAGGTAGGATGTTCATTTAAAATTTTCACGCGGGGAAATCTTTTCAAATAATATTGCATATCTATAATATTTTAATAATTAATATATTTAAAAATACCTTTCTTAATTCTATGAACTACTACTAACGTATTTCATACTATTTTATACTATTTTATATTAGTAGTATAGGAAGGGTCGATTCTGGTTCGGCACTTGACCTTTTCATCTTTGACCATGACCTTTAACCTTTGAGTATAGGTAGAGCGTATTCTGAAGCACTTTGTCGTTTTCACATTTTACCTTTAATATTTCACGATTATTGATCACTATTGACCATCTTAAGACATCAATTATAGATAATATGCCGGCTGTGGCTACAATATGCCGGTAGCAGAGTATATTAGACTTTAAAGTATATTTTCTTATTATAAGAATTACAGGGTTTTGATGCATCTCTCTTTGTACCAAAGCCATAATTGGTATACAGAATAAGTATCACATAAATTGTGCGGATTACAGACCTGATAGCAACATGTACTTGTATGTATATATTTCATTCTATAAAATATGTAAAGATATTTTTTTAGTAATTATTTGACAGTATTTGGCCAAACCCCCTACCCCTACATCAAAACTGAAATACCAAAGCCATACACAGCAAGCATTGCACAAATCGCGCAGGTTACATATATGATAATAATATACAATAGTTAGGATAGATTCGACCGCTCAACTTTTATTGACCACCATGACACATCATTTACAAATAATATACTGCTTGTAGCTACATGGATTCTATATAATATTCCGGGTACCAATTATATTGTAAATTAAAGTATTATTGCATATTAAAGCATATTGTATTATTATAAAAATTATATAGTTTTGATGCGGCTACCTTTGTACTAAACCATATACGCCAAGCGTGCATCATTTGTACTGGTCACTATACATGGTAGACATTCATACTTACAGTAATAGTTGATTTCTCATCAAGGTGATTCTTGCGTAATTATATCATACTGGTTAGTTGCTGAGTGTATGAACTATACAGGTTTCAATAACTGACTCTGAATGCACAATTAAAAATTATTACAATGTTGACTATGGTGAAATTTAATGACACAATTTCGAGATTCACTTATTCAATCTTAAGAGGTAAATTTATAAAGTGCCATGCCAGCCTTTCTTCTTTACTATTGAATTATAACATGATTATATACCTACCATATACTATGTATACTGATGTAAGATACTGGTATAAATTTATATCTCTCTCTTTTTATCACTCTTATTAAATATATTATACATAGATTATACATATGAAGTAAGTTATACATCATTGAAATTAATAGAAAATACGCACACTTCCAGCGTAGCACAATATACGATGATTCTTTATATTGAGAAGGTAAACTGATACTACTCCACTCTGTATTGTTTTTGGAACAAATAATCGCTTTAAATCTTCCGTAACTACCTGTTGATATGAGGCGACATTTTATAGTAGATATTTGACAATAAGCATTTATGCAGGCAATTGCAAGATTAACTAGATGATTCTGGCATCATTATATTAAGCTAGTTTGTTTGGTAAGGGAGAGTATATGTGTGAACCAATTATATAATATTTCGATTTAGCTCGTATTAAATTATTTCAAATTCCGTTAGACAAATATATTTATATTATACTGAAAATTTCTATTTATATATATAATACATAAAACTAATCGTGCGTAGTGACTATATTGTATATACTTTAAGACAGCATAATCAACAAACAATTCTCAGCGCGGCAAAACAATCCCTTTGTTTCCCGATGTATCAGTGTAGCCTTCTCCCTACATATAATTAGGCAAGACTGATCTTATCTCACTGTCGATGAACCATCAATTTCTTCAATAAACATGTAATCATAATTGGGTAGCAGTGAATAGCTAGAGTGCTATAATTACCGGTGACACACGAGAAAAGCGATGTTTCTCAGAAATTTCTGCATACAACCGAATCTTCCAAAAATACTATAACTATTAAAATAGCCATGCGTAAAATTAATGAAGACTATTCTATAAATATACTTTAATTAAATAAAACGAGTGTAGATGTCGAAAGTGTCTTTAAATTATTCCAAATGAGTATGTAGTTATAAGGATAATTACAGCAAAATATAATCTTACCTTTTCAGTGTAGTATTTTTTAAAAGTAATGAATAGTGTTGTGTCTTTGTTTGCGTATTTAGTGGTATACATATATTATCTAACTATTGAATTATGTCATCATCCCTTGATTAGAGCGAATTAGCAAAATAAATAAATGGATTATACATTTATTGAAAATGATATATGCTTATTCTGTCTAAATTAAACCATTGATATAACTATAATTTAAACAAATAGTTAATCTATTTTTTACCAATTTGAGGCAAACGATAAAGGGTTTCATATCAAGGTGATTTTTGTGTAATTATATTATGCTGGTTTGTTGCCGAGCATATAAACTATAGATTTCAATAAAATGTGAATGCTCAATTCAAAATTATTACAATGTTGACTACGCTTCACAAAAGTAACCATTCAATATTTCTCCATCCCTGCAGGTATATTCAAGATAATATACAGGTAGTGATTACAATGCTGGTTTGTTTGATGAGAGTGTGTGAACTAATTATATAATATTTAAAATTAGTTTCTATGAAATTATTTCAAATTGCGTTAGACAAATATATAATATAACGCTGAAAATTCATATAGATATGTAATACTTTAAAATGATCTATGCATGGGGTTATATATACATATATATATATATATTAATACTGTAATAAGACGGCGTAGTAAAGTCAGCGATTACTCTGTGATTATAATTGTTTATATTCAGTGAACATATTGAATTATAGATGGGCTGTTAAATAGTTTTGCTGGATCTGGCTGATAAGGCAATATTCTGCCGATGTTCTCCCACTGCTTGATAGGCAGATTATAATGCTTATTATTTCCAGAACAAGGAGTATAGATGATAGAGTTGACTAGCTGGTTTGTGAGTGAACAATTTTACATCTTAAAGCAGGTGTTCTCCATATATATAATTAGGCTAGGTTGATCTCAACTTGCTGTCGATGAACCATAAATCTATTCAATAGAGTTGTAATCATAATCGGGTAACACTGTGTGAACACAACGTTCTATAATTTTCTGTGACACATGAGAAAAGGGCTGTTTCTCATAAATTCCTGCATACAACTAAATTTCTTTAATAAGTGTTTCTATTAACCTTCCAAATACTAAATGAAACATTCTAAACATAAAAAATAAGATAAAAAGCACCTAACATGTAAGAAAATATATCATTTATTGTTAATGAACTATGCTGTAGACCATTGAAATTATTAGAAAATGTGAATAAGTCAACTTGCTAGAAGATAATTATTTCTCATGAATTAATTGAATTACCGTCAAAGACAACATATTTGAATTAGATTTGAATAATACATAATAATATAATAAAAACATTTAAAATTACAATACGAAAATAACAGTAATCAATAATGGTTGAAGCTGATTGAGTTAATCATATATTGTATATGGAAAAAATAAGTAAATAATGAAATCATTAATGTTTCGCATCCCCCTCTTCACCGATTGAAACCAAATCTTTCGGGTTGCAATTTCACTCGCGTTGATCGTCAAATTTCTGATTGCTTTGCCAGACTATGTTCTATTGTATTCCATAGGTCGTATGAGCTTTGATTGAATTTCATCATCACCTTCGTCCGAATTATTATTCTTAGGGATTTTATCTTCGAGGTCTATGAAAGGTTCCTCTTTTGGAGAGATTGGATTTTTACTTGCCAACATTAAACCATTATTATCTATAATACAATATGTGTTTGTTCCTTTTGTCATAAGGTATGTCGCTGGTTTTGTATATGTGTTTTTGCACATGGTTTAAACCATATATCTTCTCCTTAAGAAAATCTTGAGACAACAGGAACTCTCAAGATTCTGTCAAAAATGATTTCCTCAGGAGATTTTTTTGGCAGTGGTAGACATGACGATAATGAAATAAAATTTTCTACAAATATGCCCGGAGATTTGTTTGTATTTTTTTCTCTTCATATGATCGCAAAGCTCGGTTTACTGTCTGCACCGCACGCTCTGCCGCTCCATTAGCCCTCGGAAAGTACACAGGTGATTCAATTTTTTGAACACTTCGAATTTTCAGCCACTTATTAAATTCATGTGAGGTAAAAACCTGAGCATTATCTGATACAAGTAACTTAGGAATTTCCTATCGGGTAAAAACGGTACGCAAACATTTGATGACCGTTTCATAATTTTTATTCTTAGCAGGAAAAGCTTCGATTCATCCCGATCCGGCACCCACTATTATCAACATGTTGCAGGCTTCATCTTTTTTATATGCCCAATCAATATGGATTCTTCGACAAGGATTTGCCTTTGGCCAACGATTTACAGTTTGTACGCAATGTGATCTCAGTTGCTTACATTGCAAGCAAAGTTTTACCATTCGTTCAATATCGGTATCCATTGAAAGCCACCAGGATGACAATTTAATTCTATTTATGTTTGTTTGCGTGCCAAAGTAATTATTGTTGGGACACAGTTCGAAAACTCTTGTCTGTGACTTGGAGGAATATATAGGCAATCTTTTTTGTAATTTAATTAATCTTCAATTGTTAATGAATCCAAAATTTTTGCAAATGGTCTTTCAGTTTTAGTTAGTTTAGTCCAATTACCACTTCGTATTATTTTACATTAATTGAACAATTAATCCATTGTTCATGAGTTCAAATTGAACCTTATTTCTGTCTTACACAATTTAATCCAAAATTAATAAAGTGAATATTTTGCATGACGATTTCGTATTGCTTGTCAGTGCTTGCTTCAAACTTTAATCGGGCTAAAGCATCAGTATGAGTCAACTAGAAACCTGGAATGTATTGTATAATGTAGTCATATATGGCATGAGTTCAATGGCCCAATTTGCATATTCTTGCTCATGTACCATCCGGTATCGCCGTTCCGTTGTCAAATAAATATAGTAACGGTTTGTGATCCATCTGTGTGGTGAACTTCCAGCCTAGTAGAACGTATTTTAATCTGATTGTCGCCCATACTATGGCCAGGGTTTTCCTTTCAGTATTAAAATAATTATTTTTACTTGCTAAATGTCCCTCTTGAGTTAAAACAGCTCCTAACTAATCTTTTAATGCATCAGTTGCCAAAGTCACTTCCTTTTATAAATCAAAAGGTTTTACAATAGGACCCCTTGACACCGCTGCCTTCAATTTATTAAAAGCATTTTCACATTCTTTAGTCCGGCCGAATTCCCCTTTAGAATTTCTTAGTTTGTTCAATGGCTCTAATTTCTTAGTGAAAGACGGGATTTTTCTTCCGAGATAATTTATTAACCCGCACAATTGTTGGATTTCCTAAGAATTACTGGGCCTTTTCACATTTTTAATTTTTTGAACTAATTTATTGTCCGGCTTTATGCCCCAGGCAGATATGGATAATCCAAAAAAGTCAAGTTTTTCAGTGAATTAAATGCACTTTGACTCATTTATTGTTACATTTTTTCCATCTATTCTGCAACAAATCCTTGTTTTTTGCATAAATGGCAATATCGTCTTGATATATCAAAATACTTTTCAGATCTTTGTATGCTAAAATATGGCGATGTAATTTTTCATACCCATTTGTAATCTGTTTACTTGGTACAATCACTTCGAAGTATTGATGACAGATGATATCTTGGCTTCCTCATCTATATCTATTTGCCTATTTGCCAGTAAGCGGATTTTAAATCGATTTTTGCAAATTTGCTAGCATTTTTTAACTTTCAAATATACGCTCAGTTGTAGGTAATGGAACAGCATCAGTTTTATTTTTTTGTTCAGGTGCACTTTATAATATGTGCACATTCTCAACGATCCATCAGCCTTTCTAATCCATACTAATGGAGACGCGTTTCCTGCAAACTCAATGGGGGTAACAACGCCCATCTTTTCCAATATCAGTAATTCCTTGGAAACTATTCACCGTTTTTTTCTCCGCTAAGTTGATTTCTGAATCTGAATCCTTTTTCTTGTTTTCCAGAAATTGAATTTCTGAATAATCATTATCTAAATGATCTCTACCCAGTAACCCCATAGTTTCCAAACATATCCAGCATTTGGAAAATACTGTAATTTATGCGGAATGAAAAACAATTTTTCATCTGTTTGTCGGTTTAAATAACAAAAAATACACTGTACAGAAATGGAAAATCCAGAAAAAAAGCTGGAGAAGCTATTTGTTAATGAAACAATAAATAGCATTGAAGTGAAGCACAAGATATTCCAAACTTCAAAAATAATATAAATGTTACTAACATGTAAGAAAATTTTACGTATATTGTAAATGAACCATATTGTGGACCATCAAAATTAATACCTTACAATGATTACATTTCATGTTTTTTTGGGGAAAATGCCATTATATGACCAATCGGAATTAAGTAAGAGAATATAGAACGAAATAGACAGGGCAAGAAACCATCTATAATATAAAAACAATTTTATTTATACCAAAAATAAATTGTTCCTGCAAAACGAATTATTAAAATTTTACATTTTAAATACTAATCAAATTTTACTTTTGATTAACTAAATAGTATCACAAAAAACATTCAAAACATCAAAAATAAGATAATATGTGCCTAACTTGTATGAAAATATAGCATGTATAATATATGAACCATGTTGCAGACCATCGAAATTAATAGAAAACATACACACAATGATTACGTTTCATGATAATTTTGTGAACATACACTTATATGACAAAACGAAAACAATTAAGACGGTATATAGTACAAAACGGACTCTGTAGGAGACTATCTAAAATTAAAAAAAAAAATTTTAATCAACTATTAGTGCAAAAATACATATTACAATATAACATTTTAAATATTATTCAACTTGTACGTTTTGTATAACGAAATAGTATCACAAAAGGACATTCTAAACAATAAAAAATCTAATAAATGTGGCTAACATCTAAAAAATATAACATATATTGTAAATTAACCAAATAGTGGACCATAAAAATGAATATAACGAAACAGACACTGTATGAGATCATCTAGAATACATAAAGTAAATCATAAAAAGATAAGATAATCCAAAAAATATACACTAATTACAACCAATTAGATAGGTGATAAACATAACTTTTGGCTGTGTAAGTTTAAATCATGAAGAATAATTGTCCTATATGTAAAAAGACTATTGTTTGAATCGACTGAGAACCTGCTAAACGTAAAACAAAATTGGAAATCATTTTGCACAGATACCGAAAAAGCAAGTTTCCCAAAGTTGTAATAGCACGGATATAAATCAACACACGATGTCGAACAAGAAATCAATGTCAAACCATTCAGTGACAGACGAGAAATTAATACTTTCTGAGAAGAAAACATCAACAATATCGATGGAGGATTCAATGAAGGACGCAAAAAAGTACAAGGCAAAATAATAAATTATATTGAACTAATTCATTATATGAAAATAACGAGATAATTGAACGAATTAAAGAAGAGGTCACAAAAATTCAAGAAGATACTCGTTTTGTCACCTATAATTCAACTCTACGGAAATCAAAACATTTTGGTATATTTTTGACAACAGAGTGGGTGATGCATTTGACTCAATTAAAATCTAACATCTTGGTGATGATGATTATGATATTTACAGATTTAATAATAAAAGGTATCCATTATATTAAAAAACATTTTCATCTCTAACTACATAATATAATGAAGTTCTAACGTGTAGCCTTCTTATATTTCACCTGTTGGCTGCCATTTGTTACTCCCCTAAAAGATATACCCAAAATAAAAGATTTTGGCGTGGGGGTGGGGGGTATGGCCAAAGGTCAAGTGTTAAGGTAAAAGGTCAACCAGTGTGCTCGAATCCACTCTTCCTATACTACTTATATCGATATTTTTAAAGTTTATTGAAGAGTCTTAGGAATCGATGTTGAAGAAACTGAACTCTCCGTGCATCCCTAACATCCTTCGGAGACAATTTGATTGAGAATAATCTTCTGAAGATAGAACTTCAGCGCTATATACTTAACAATTAGGAAGACCGTTCCCGAAGATTTAAAAAACTGGAAGTTTATGTATTTTTATAACTTTAGATGTGTTTTTGTGTTGTGATTTTTATGTCTGAAATAAATTTTGACCTTCAAAAAGCATGTTGTTGACATATGTTGTTAATCAAACAATTATTCATAAATAAATAATCTTAACTTAAACATTTCTTACATTTAAAGAATACTATATAATAAAAAGTAGTAATCAAAATGGCAAAAAGATGTTGCACATACCTCAAATGATATGATATACTGTAAATTGTGTTAGCTCTTACGAAAATAATATTTGACTTAAGCGAAATACGTTTTAAAAGAAAATTACAGTAAATGTAACTAAATTGTCAAGAATAGGTTTGTTAGATTAATATGTTGTTTCTTCTAAGTATTAATTTACCTGTTGTAGGATCAAGTTATAAATTATATTTAAAGAATTAAAAAATTTAGTTATCCCACATCAAATAATATTTTCGTAAGAGTTAACACAATTTACGCATTTTGCTGAATAATACGTATATTTTAATTTTATTTGTGTGTCGTTCTTTATTTAAATAATTTTATCGTTTATTGTATCGCAAATATTTCCAAGATCTTAATATTTGTTTTACTCGGTCATATCGCCTAAATTTTATGTTTCTAATAATGTATATATAATATTATTATATTTTAATTTGTAAAATTGCTTGGTTAAAAATATGATGTACAATACTGATAACATGAATACTGTTTCAAATTTTAATAATTTGGTCAAATATCTTTAACATTATTTAAGTTGATTTAATTGATTAAATAAAATCCACAATAAAGTGATTTTGTAATATTATGGATCACTTATGTTGTTTTTATCACGATCAACATTTTAGATCTTGTTCCTGAATCCAGTATAAATTATTTTAAAATTTACTAAATGATTCCTTTCTTTATTCGGTTTATAGATGTGGTACTTCTTTGATTCCCAGAGGGTTGGAGCGAGGCCAAGATGGCTACCAACCAAAAAAGTTTGGATATCAAACACGCCAAAAAGTTTTATTAATACATTCCGTGTTTGAATTTTATGAAAAACACGAAAAACACAGAACATTTAACACCAAATGAAAAGGACTTTAATTAATTATTTTTTAATAACGACCTTTAAATCTTTATGATCTATACAATGGTATCACATTTAAAAAAAAGTACACTTTCAACTGTACTTTTTATTCATTTTTATGCAATTGTTTTGTAACTTTACTGGAATAAAGATAATTTCCATTTGGTATGTGTTTTACTTTTTCAGTTTTATAAAGTTTCTTGCTATTCTTAAAATAACTTAAAATGTGACTTATGTTACAATAACTTAACATGTTACTTTCTATACTTAAAATAACTTAAAATAAGAGTTGACTTTAAGTCACTTACAGTGCACCTAAAATGTCTGAAAATGTAATTTATTAAGTTCCGATTCAATAGGTGAGCACAAAACAGAACGCATTTAATAAATAATTAGTTTTATTTAGTATACAGCAATTGTATTACAACACACTAAGATTTTAAAATACACTAAAAACTGAAACCTTTTAAATGTACAATATTTGTGAAAAATATCAACCGGTTTTAATGTCTGATACGTATGAATCTGAAATTTCAACACAAAAATGTTAATATAGAACTGATTAAACTATTGTATAATATGATAATGAAATAAGTAATATATGTTATTTGTTCACTTAAATAGAAAGGGTTTATATTTTAGTAATTAACAAATTTTCTTTTATTTTTTACATACAGTAGGCCTAACAGTACTGAAGGTTGTTCAGAAAAGGTTGAATTTAAACTTTTTTGGCCTTCAATATAAAGTGCCCAAATAAAATAAATAAAATATTATTAAATTTATTTAAATTAAATTGTGATTCACTTTTTTTCATTGTAAAATAAATTAATTTTGTCCATTCTCTTCTCCATCTATGTTTCCTCCAAGGCGGCCATATATCACGAATTCTCCCTAACTCTTTATAAATATTAACTATGACTTCTCTGATTAAATGTCACTTCCAAATTGATTGCTACTTATTCTATTTTTACACAAAATACTTCATTCCACTTGCAGAATACATGATTAAAAATGTTCTTTACGTCAAGTGAAAATATTAATTATACTTAATTAAATTTTAAATACATTGATTTATCAATTTTTTTCGTTAACCAATATGGAATCATTTTGAACAAAATTTTAACCAATTTTCATAAGAAACACCTTCAAGCAGCGAATGAAACACCTTCATAGCAGCGAATGACGTCAGTATTTTTGCTCTATTTTTAACAACTTATTTCTGAAGATGTGAATGACGTATGAAACGAATTTTTGCTATTGGTATATTCTCAGATAAACTTTTAATGTGCATATTATGGCCGGCGATAGGCCTACCATGTATTGCATTTGAAAAACAACTTATTTCAATAATAATATAATAGTATAAACTTGTATAATATTAAATTCTAGGCTTGTAGGAAAATTTTCGAATTAACTAAACAGTATCACAAACTTATAAAAGCAATATAATTAGAGATAAAATTATACTTACCAGTTACATAGCAATCTATAAATGTAAAAAGTATATAATTTGACAATATAAAAGTTTAATAATTTAAAATTATTTATAAATAATTTTAGACAAATAGACATAACATATAGAATGCAATAGATTAATTACATTTTTGTTTTTTATCCTTAGTGAGAGTCAAACATTAATGATATACAAACTGAATATATGTTTATGACATTATACTATTCATTATATGGTAACATATTTATGACAATTATAATAATAAAGTTTAAAAATTAAAAAATTTCATTATATTTATCGAGACACTTCTGTATGTTGAAATACATGCAAGATACTTTTAAAAAGGAACATTTCAATAACTAAGGAAAAAATTTAATTTCGACATACCATACAAAGAAACTTGCATGTTCAATAAATTGAATGATTCAGTTTCACTTTTCTCTTCAACAATAATATCTAAATGAAAAGTTAATAATTTGGCATGAATTAAATTGTTTGTTATCTATAAATGTAAGTATAACATAATTTATTAAGTAATATGAAGTAAATGTACATCTTAAATATGTCTTAAAATGTATTATCAACTTTACTTCTCAACAAGAAACTAACAAGAAAATAATTATTAATATTGAAAATAATGTCTTAAAAAAAACTTCATGCACAATAATATTATTAGAAGATCTATAGATGCATCTTTTTAAGAAGTTTTGTCCATAATATGTCAAGTTTGTATGGGTAATATTTGTATGAATTATTATATATGGTAGGAAATCTGAATATGAGTTTTGAAATAGTAGTCAATTGCGATTTTGAAGTTAGGTTTAGAATGTGAGGAATAAACTTACAAAATTAGGATTATAAAAGAATCCGTACTCAATTCCGATTTACTGCTATGGGTTCCCATTCATTTTACTATAATTAGATCACGCTCATTTACTAAAAATCCAAGGTAATTTACTAAAAATTCAAGGTAACTTACTAAAAATTCAAGGTAATTTACAAAAAATTAAAGGTAATTTATTAAAAATTCTAGGTAATTTACTAAAAATTTAAGGTCATTTATTAAAAATTCAAGGTCATTTACTAAAAATTCAAGGTCATTTACTAAAAATTCAAGGTCATTTATTAAAAGTTCAAGGTCATATAATTATATTTTTAGGTTGATAACTATTGATTAGAGGTATGGTGCCATTGGTAGTGATAATTCACACAAAGTAAATTTATTGATTACATAACCGATCTGGGATACTTTACTGGGAAATTCCTAATTTTTAGGAAAAACTTTTTTTCCTAAAACATAAAAAACATTTAACCTCATTTGATTATATTTAATATATGTCAGAGCAAAATCTCCTTCAAGAGCCAACATTCCTACAGATATAATCAACATTTTCCACTGACGCAAACTATATGTCGTAATATGGTTCTTTACATCTGATGGCGAGTTTCACTTTTAGCTTTAGTAGGAGGTACTTTACGATACGCCTAACGGCCCTGCAGTGTCCAAAAAAGGTCTTTTAAAATGGCTAAAAATGTAATTAGCAATTTAGACCGAGCTAAAACTTATACAGTTTTCATCATAATTCACGCCAGAAAAATAGAACTGATGGTCTCTATATTGGTTTACAGTTCCGAGGGCAGTTTCATCACAGTCCGATGTATCAAGCAGCGTACAGATATCGAACATGCTGTTCACTATAAGAACCATAAGAAGGGTACAAGTATTGCACTGGGCTTTTCATTAATTTTATTCTAATGGAAAATGATGAAATTGAATGTTACCAATTTCAATAATATTTACAAGACTTTGATTATTTGAAAAATAAATGTTGATGACTTCAATTGTCTTTATTTAGTATTTACGGACCAATATAACAATGGCATTTAAAACACAGAGTAAGTTAGTGCTTGAGCAAATGTTTAAAAAAAATCTAATAGCCGACATTTTAGCACTATGTGTACTATTTACTTTTAAAATACCCCGTTTTCAAACATTTGTACTAGCCAGAAGAGAGCAGACCTGGTCAATGATTCTCCTCAATGCATTTTCAATAATTTTATCATTTGGCAATTATGCAGTTATGGCAATCTCATAACTGCCACATAAAAGATAACATTGTAACTACGCACAATGCATTCTTAGCATATAAGCTAGGGAGTTAATATAGGCCCTAAGATCGTTGAAATCAATATAGTTAATAAATCAATAACTTGATTATACATTGCGCAGTGCAGCAATTGTGTTTATTTAACATGGTACAATTTAAAAAATCATTGATAGGAAAAAAACTTTGTTAAACGAAAGTAACAAGAATGGTAGTATTTAGAAAATGAAGAGAACAAAATATAGAGTCTATAAAGAATTTTACAAAAGGGCGTAAGTGAATATTTGTTAATTTTGACTAGACGCTTTTAAAGAATCAAAGGGATATATGTGGAACCAACAAAGCGTTAATATCTCCTTAACTAATGCAGATATTGGTCTGATATTTACACTAGACGCTTTTGAAGAATCAAAGGGATATTTGTGGAACCAACAAAGCGTTAATATCTCCTAAAATAATGCAGATATTGGTCGGATATTTACATAGATTATAGAAGGCAGTTTAAGGAGTAAGGAGACATGTCTAAGTCACTTAGGCTCTTTTGTGAAATTAGCGTCGAATCATTATCATTTGTATTTCATTCACATAGATAATTATTCTACATTATTTTATGTAAAACATTTATATGAAATATAGAAATTTAGGAAATAATGAGTTAAATGGGTTAATAAATATACTGAAAGCACTTTTTTAAAAACATTTCCTTTTCACTTTCTTCAATTTGACCACTATTTTGCATATTAGTTACGTTATTCAAATCTAAATGGTCTTATTCGGTTATTACAAATTAATATATGTATATGTATACATGACATGCAGTCTTACCTTTTTTGAAACGTGGTAGAATCCACTTTCCATTTTCATCAACAAAGTATTTTGAATGTTGCAAAATTAGCAGAAATACTATCATAAAAATTGTAGCAGAACCAAAGACTATCTCGTTTATCCTTTTGAAATCGCGATTAGTGCAGGAAAAGTTACACGATACCTGTATAACTTCACCCTCCCCTGAATCATTCTATAGTTAACGGTAATAGAATGAATAAATTTATCAAAAGTTACACAAACATATTAAATGAAACACATGATTGAACAGTAGTAGAATATATCGTTCGATGAAATTAATCAATTAAAAAAGTAGTCCCTCTCGAAATTAACTAAGATGTACTCTGGAACTTTTCTACGGATTTTGTTGAAGTAATAAGAACCCTAACAGTATTGAAATAATGTTTGTGTAATTATGTCAGTTTTCATAAATTGACCAATAATGGAATTTTTTTAAATGGAACAAAATTAAATCAAATATATTTAATATTACAAAATCAAGTTTACTTAAAGAAAAATATAATAATATCTACATATAAAACGTGTTTTTTTATCGCTATGTATTACTCATTAATATAATGTTTCAATAGTCAAATTTGTAGAGAAACATAATAAAATAAATAAACATAAAAACTATAAAAAAGGGTATTTTACATTTGTTAACTAAATAATAGACCTAATCGATTGAATTTAACTCTGTACATGATTATTTTCATGATGATTTTTTTAGATTGTGTCATTTTGGTACTTCTAAAAAGCAATTAAACATTGAAAGAAGGACAATTCTCAAATGCATTAACATTATTTTCATAATATAGAAAATCGCACATCGCACATACCATATACGACTACATTGTTAACAGTCGTCTGGTTAGATTTGGCGGCGGTAATAAAAATGTTTTTTTAAAAGAGTAGTATAGAAAGGGTCGATTTGGCCCCCTCTCGTGACCTTTGATCATGATACTTTTAAAATATGTATATATATATATATATATATATACTATAAAATTAATTTAATATATATATATATATATTTAAAATAGTTTTTTAAAATTACTATTATTTTTTAATTATTTTTTATTTTTTATTATAATAAAAAAAAATTGGGGTGTTTAGTATCATATATGTATATATAATAATAAACCCATTTTATTTAACTACATATATTTTGTCTTTTTATTTTTAAAACTTTGAATTTATTTCAGAGACTTTAAAAAGGATTGGATCTTATGTCCAGGGGGGTGTGGAACTAAGATACTTATGTATCGTCAATTATGTGAAAAATTATGGTGTCCTGAAGAGGACATGACAAGGCGAGTGGGGCCGCCTTTAAATAAGCCTAGTCCTAATGTTGGGCAGCAGCAGCACTAGTACCCATAGTTGGCGGAGGAGCCGAACCGTGAGGCCAACGGTGACTATAGGATAACAGGGGGCAGGTCAGTAACCCTGATTTTGGCCCTTGCACTGCGATGAGGAAGGCAACGGCAAACCACCTCCATTACTCTCTGCCAAGAAAACACCATGAGAAAGCAAAACCGACCCAAAACTATGACTCCGGACAATGGGACCCTCAGGTTAAAAGGAGCCAAACATGCTACTGAGGAAGAGGCTAATGGAACCACGAAAACCAGACATCGAAATGACGCCACTCGCCCAAAGCCTGAACAAGGACGGCAAGCGGCTGAAGGACCTGGAAATAACGGAACCCGAAGACTACAAAACGCCCGAATAGGCACCTGGAACGTTCGAACACTTCTACATTTGGGCAAGCTACAGATCTTAACAAAGGAGCTAGCACGAATGGAGTGTAACATCTGTGGAATTTCAGAAACAAGATGGTCAGGAAACGGCCATTTCACAGTCCTGGGAGACACTCACACCATCTACTACTCTGGACAAGAAAAACGTGGGACAAACGGAGTGGCAATGATAATCGACAAAAATGCCAACAACTCAGTCATGGGATATAATCCGGTCAGCGACAGAATTATGAGCATCAGAATGAACGCCAAACCAAACCCGATCACCATCCTACAAGCATACGCACCCACTACAGCTGCTGACGACGAAATCATTGACCAATTTTACGACAAATTACAGAACACAATCAACAACTCTCCAAAACAAGACTCCATCATCATACTGGGCGACTTCAATGCGAAAGTAGGACAAACATCTCTGATTAAGGACGTAACGGGAAATGAAGGTCTCGGGGAAGAAAATGAACATGGATGGAAACTTGCAGAGTTCTGCAAGCTAAACCAACTCTGGATCGCCAACACCCATTTTAAACACCATCCCAGACGAAAATATACATGGACATCGCCAAACGGAGAGCACAAAAACCAAATAGACTACATTATCAGCAAACAAAGGTGGAAATCCAACATCACTAACTGCAGAGCTTACCCCGGAGCAGACTGTGACACTGACCATCATCTCGTCATGGCAACTTGGAAACCAAGGATGAAGAAAATCGCAAGGAAGTCCCCACCAATAAGGTACGACCTCAGTAACATCACCAACGAATATACGATGGATATCACCAATCGTTTCAGTATCCTTATGGAAAGAAACACAGAAGAAACAAAACCCGAAGAACTATGGCAAGCAATCAAAGAAAACGTCATTGAAGCAGCAAACCAACACATCCCCAAGAAAAATAAAATAAAAACACAACCTTGGATCACCCAAGAAACCTTAACCCTGGTTCAAAGAAGAAGAGAAGCTAA